>JAJOOR010025266.1:0-27764 GCA_036250505.1 Solanum acaule | reverse complement strand
GCCCAACATGAATGCAATCATATAATACACACATATGAGGAGGAAAATCAACTCCAAGCTAAAGCATATTCAAAACATCATTTCACAATGCATACATGAAACTCATACTCAAATTCACATAAACATAGGGAAATCAATCAAGTTACCTCATTTTCACAAAAATCAAGTTTTCATGAGGATGCATGCATGAAGAAATGTGAGAATGACTAAGACATAAGGATACACCATGAGGAACTAAATACCTCAAGCTAGAATAGGGTCGGAGGGGAAGAGATGAGGATAACGGGATTTCATATCGGCCTCGGACTCAGCCTCCCAAGTAGCACCCTTAACTAATTGATTCCTCCAAACAACCTTCACGGAAGCAACTTCTTTGTTTCTCAACCTTTTAACTTACCGTTTCAAAATCTCAACCAGAACTTCTTCATAAGAAAGATTCTTCTGAACTCCCAACCTTCTAAGGGAATTATGGATGCCAGATCTCCAAAACATTTCTTTAACAAGGATACATGAAAAACTAGATGCACCGATGCCAAATCATTCGATAGTTCAAGTTATTAAGCAACTTTACCAATACGCTTCAAAATCTGATATAGGCCCACATATCGGGGACTAAGCTTCCCTCTCTTTCCATATCTCATCACACCCTTCATGGGAAAAAATTTCAAGTAGACCCAATAATGAACATCAAACTCAAGCTCTCTCCTTCTAACATTAGCATAGGACCTTTGTCGACTTTAGGTCATTTTCAACCTCTCTCTAACAAGCCAAACTTTATCCATAGCCTCGTGTACTAATTCGGGACTTATCAAAGAAATTTCACCCACTTCAAACCAACCTATAAGAGACCTACACTTCCTACCATATAGAGCTTCAAATTGAGCCATACCAATGCTGGAGTGATAGCTATTATTATAAGCAAACTCAATCAAAGGCAAATGATCATCCCAGTTACTCTTGAATTCAATTACACACGCTCTCAACATATCTTCCGAAAATTGGATAGTACACTGTCTTGCCCATCGGTTTGCTGATGAAAGGTCATACTAAGTTTAGCACGAGTACCAAGACCCTTTTAAAAAGATTTCCAAAGTTGAGAGGTAAATTAGGTACCACGTCGGAGATAATGGATAAGGGCACTCCATGCAACCTAAACATTTCTCTCAAATATAACTTAGCGTCGTCCTCTGCCAAATGAGAAACCTTGACGAGAATGAAATAAGTTGATTTCATCATTCGATCTACAATAACCCAAATCGAGTCATGTTGTCGCCAGGTGCGGGGTAAACCAACAATAAAGTCCATACTTAAATATTCTCACTTCCAAGTAGGAATACTAATATCTTGGGACAAACCTCCCAGCTTTTGATGCTTAACTTTCACTTGTTGGCAATTAGGACATTTAGCCACAAATTTTGTAATATCATTCTTCATACCATTCCACCAATAGACCTCCCACAAGTCACGGTATATCTTGGTGGCTCCAGGGTGAATGGAATATCTAGAACTATGGGGGTTTGATAGAATCTACTCCCTCAAATCATCAACATTGGGAACACACAAACGACCTTGATATCGAAGCACGCCATCTCCCCATTGGGAGAAAGCCTCTACAAACTTTTTAAGCATCGTTTCCTTCATTTCAACAAAACTTGGATCAAGACCTTTCTCGGCTTTCACATCTGACACGAAAGACGATTCTTAACCATTATTTACCATAATATCGCCTTTGGTAGAGTCAACCAACCAAACAGCCAATTGGGCCAATCTATGAACATCTCGCACCAACTCCTTTTTATGATTCTCAACATAAGAAACACTACCCATCCATAACCAACAAAGAGAATCACCCACCAAATTCGCCTTACCGATGTGATAGAGAACACTTATTGTCATAATCCTTTAGTAACTCAAGACACCTTTTTTGGAAAAGATTTAGATCTTTCTATTTAAACGCATATTGCAAACTTTTGTGGTCGGTAAACACATCAATGTGGAAACTATTCAAGTAATGCCTCCATATCTTTAACACAAAGATAACCGCCGCCAATTCTAAATCGTGGGTAGGATAGTTCTTTTCATGATTCTTAAGTTGTCGTGAAACATAAGCAATAACTTTCCTATTCTACATAAGAACACACCATATCCCAACTCTTGAAGCATCACAATAAAACACAAATCTATCAGATCCTTCCGTTAAAGTCAACACCAAAGTAGAGGTAAGCCTATCTTTCAATTCTTGAAAACTCTTTTCACATGCTTCGGACCATACAAACTTAACCTTTTTTTGGGTCAATGCCGTCAATGGAGATGCAATTGAACAAAACCCTTCAACTAACCTTTTATAATAACCAGTCAATCTCAAAAAACTTCGAATATCCAAAGGGGATAGAGGTCTAGGCCAACTCTTAACTGCATCCGTGTTCTTAGGATCTACCTCAATACCTTACCAGAAACAATTTGACAAAGAAAAGCCACGGATCTTAACCAAAAATCACATTTGCTAAACTTTGCAAAGAGTTGTTGGTCCTTGAGAACTTACAATACAATCCTTAACTGATCCGTATGCTCATCCTCACACCTTAAGTAAATCAAAATATCATCAATAAACACAATCACAACATATCAAGGTATTGTCTAAACACTCTATTCATCAAGTCAATGAATGTGGCTGGAGTATTAGTCAATTCAAAGGACATGACTAAAAACTCATCTATCCTCAGGGAGGATATCTTTTCTTAATGGTAATCTTATTTAATTGGAGGTAGTCAATACACATTCGAAGTGAACCATCTTTCTTTCGATGAAACAAAATTGGAGCACCCCATGGAGAGATACTCGATCGGATGAAACCCGTATCCAACAAATCTGTCAATTGCTCCCTTAGCTCATTGAGTTCTGTTAGGGCCATACGATAAGGAGGAATATAGATATGTTGTGTATCTGGGAAAAGGTCAATACCGAAGTATATCTCCCTTTTGGGAGGAAAATCGGGTAAATAAACAAGGAAACTTCCGGAAACTCATTAACAATGGGGACCAACTCAAAAGTAGGGGTTTCAGAATCCATATCCCTAACCCGAACAAGATGGTATATGCAACCCTTATAAATCATTTTCCTAACTTTAAGACAAGAGACAAACTGACTCTTAGGTATAGAATTTACCCCTTCCCATTCTAGAATGGGTTCACTTGGAAAATGAAACTTGACTACTTGGCTTCTTCAATCAATATAAGCATAACATGTATGTAGCCAATCCATACCAAGAATAACATCAAAATCTAACATATCAAGCTCTATAAGATCAACATGAGTTACTCTATAGGATAAAGAGACGGGACACTTTTTATAGACTATCTTAGCCACAACAGATTTACCAATAAGGGTAGAGACAGAAAATAGGTCTAGCAATACATCCAAAAGAATATCAAACCTCATATCCACATATGGTGTCACAACAGACAAGGTAGCACCGGGATCAAGTAAATCATAAACATCAAAATGGAAGAGTTTCAACATATTGGTAACCACATCAGGAGAACTTTCTTGCTTATGATGGGTCAGAAGTGCATATAATCATTTTGCCTTGGAGCACTTGAACCTGAACCACTAGGTGGAGCCTGCCGACCTTCTCTTCCCTTAGCTTTAAGTGATGGACAATCTCTTATCTTACGACCACTCTTACCACATTTGAAGCAACTATCTGTGCCAGCTAAGCATTTGCCCTTATCATTCCTTCCACATTTAGCACAAGTAGATGATCCACCATTTCCTCCTTAAGGTTTAGGGTTAGACATATTATGATTGTTGAATTAAGGAGGAGCATTGGTGGAACTTTGGCCGGAAAGACTTTGTCAAAATTTAGAGTGACCATGTCCATCGGACATCAAACTTGAAAAGTCACCATCACTGGTCTTGGCCCACTTTGACTTTCTTGACTTTTCCTTATATTTCTCCTCTTCGATTTGTTGAGCATGAACCATTAGGCAAGAAACGCTTATATCATTGATAGGCATGGCGGTATGACAATCCTTAACCACCATTTCAGACACACCTAAAACAAACTTACTCATCATAGCCCTTGGATTGGCAATCATAGTTAGAGCATATCGAGAAAATTGTGTGAACTTCAAAGAATATTCCTTCACACTCATTTTTTCTTGACAAAGGTTGATGAATTCAAGTACCTTTTCCTCCCTTATCTCAAGGGGAAAGAACCTATCAAGGAAAATAACTTTAATTTTTTCCCAATCAAGAGGACTCGCATCAACCGCCATCTCTTCTTTCCATTGATTGAACCACACTTCAGCAAAACACTTAAGTTGATAAGCGGTTAATTATGCCTTTTTCCACCGGCGTCACTCCCATTATCATCAACACATTATACACCTCATCAATGAACTCTTGAGGATCTTCCTCAACCTTGGAATTATGAAACTTTCGAGGATTTAGTGTGGTGAAGTCCCCCACTCTAGTTGTCATTGTACCCACATTTGGGTTAAGGGGGACCACAGCCTCCCTATTGGATTGAGCTGTCATGGCTTGAGCCAACACTTAAAAAGTAGCCCTAAACTCTGCATTAGTCACTTGTTTGGCCAAATGGTTGACCGGAACTTGAGGAGCTTGAGGATCTTCTCGTTCCACATTCTCTCTCGCATTTCTCTTAGAATATGCCCTTCGAGTGGCCATATCCTAAAAGTATTAGATAGGGAATAGGAGAGAGAGACTATAGAGTTAAACTCTATCGCACAACTTAAGAGTAATAAAAGAAGTGGAGTTTTCTAAACATCTTATAACCTCTCATTCATAAATGTGGCACGCCTCACACTTATGAATAAGACTCTACTCGACATGGCTTATGAGACTTTCAAGAACCTCTCTAAATCTTGTGCTCTAAATATAAAGTTTGTCACAACCCAAAGTACACCCTAGATGTGACATGTCGTATAAGACCCCGAAAGGAACTACACAAGCCACTTAGCATACATCGTAAAAGATAATAGAAAACCAAAAGAGTTTAAGAGTAGAATTTCAATAAAAGAATTCAAAAAAAAGTAGCAGAAGTCTAAACATAAATGTCTAAGCCATCCATTACAACAAAGGACTGATTGGGATACATCACATAAAATATCCAAAAACGAAAATACATGAAATAAATAAAAGAATCTCGATCTTCGGAACATGGAGACTCACCAATCTTCAAATCTCTAAAAGGGATCACTAGCCACGAGTATGGGGAGCAGGAGTGTCGGACCCTACAGTAGTGAAATAATGTAGGTAAAAGTATGTGTTGGTACATGAAATGTACCAAGTATGATAGCAATGCATAAGAGTTATGAAATCATGCCAAAAGGGGACTTTACATGGCATGAAATGACCAAGCTAAATCATAGGATAACTTGTTATAAAACATCATTCAAAATCATGATCAATGCAAGCTAAAAATCTTTAAAATTCTTTTGAGATACTTTTAGAAAGTAACTTTAGTTCATTATTTGTGGGAGATTTTCCTTTATCCGACATATAGACCATGTGAGCTATAACTTGGAATCTAGTGTCATGCCCACACCAAAAAGAGATGTCCTTACTTTCCAAGGTAAGAACCATGAACTTCTAGCTTACATGGATCCACTAGCTAATGTCTATCTAATACAATCTATGGTAACACATAGATATGGGATAGGAAGATTGCTACTGGAAACTCAGCCTCAACTACGGAAGAGCTTCCATCTCAATATCATCTCGGTGCTAAGCATAAATTCCACGTAGTAGTCATTAATCTTAACTTATCTTATTATCTATGGAAGGGCACATCAAGTATTCAATTCAATCTAGATTTTATCAGAATAGCTTCTAAAGCTTGATTCAACTTAGGTGAGAAAACCTTTCAACCTTAAGAATCTTTTATGTGAGAAATACTTTCACAAAACAATAACAATATTGATGTTTTACTCTCAAAGCAACCTTAAATCATTTTCATCACTTTCATAAAGAACACGCACATCTTCATAAATTCATCTTTCCTCTTTCAAAAGCTTCATCATATGATCAATTCTAGAAATCATGGATCATGCATGGGTTCATGTACATTCATCTTAAAATCATGTAATTATCTCAATTCATGCATAAAAAGACATAAAATAATCAATTAGATCAAAATTGAAAAAGAACTCACGAGATAAGATAAAACCAATAATTTCAATTGGAGATTCTAACTTGTAAAATTGGAGAATTTAGGAACCCTATGGAGAAAAGGACTACATAGGTGAATACTATCATACCTTGATGACAAAAGTTCACAACTAATTTTGAATTCGAAGACTTGATCTTGAAACCCTAGCCTTCTTCTTCAAGCTTTAAAGAGACAAATATTGGGGAAGAACTTGATCAACTTTTGGGATTTAAGGAGAATGAGTTCATTTGGGTAATTTGGGGGTAAAAAAGTTTATATAGGTTCTAGGATAGAAGGTAAAATGACAAAATGTTGGGTTAGACTAATTTGAAAAAGACCCAAAAGCCCCTCTTAATATAACTGCTAACTCGACCTACGGTTCATGCCTACGGTTTGTAGGTCCACTAACGGACCATCCTGGTGAGTCGTAAGTCAAGTACTAGGACCTAGAATTTTACCCATTTTCGATGGATCCCAAGTACGGTCCGTACATGCCCTCCATCATTCCCCACTTAGACCTTCAAAATTTCACTAAGTTTGGGCTCACCTACGAGACTTACCTATGACTCGTAAATAGAATGACGAACCGTCCTAGTGGACCATAAAAAAGGTACGAGAACTTGACTTTTGAAAATCATTTGAATTGCCACCTACGGTTCCCACCTATGGCCTGTTAGTGAACCTATGCTCCGTTGGTGAGTCCATCGGTACAGATACCAATTCTAAAAAACCTGAATTTTTTCCTTCTTTCCAAATTTGAGGTGTTACACTCAAGCTCACTTTAGCTCCTTCACTAATGCAAGAATATGTTTCAACAAATGCATTCAAGTGCCCTCACATAAAGAACAATTTCATGCTCTCACAAAGAAAATCAACAAAGGTAATAGGAATCAATGCAACTCTCACTCTCTCAAAAGAGAAATACATGTAAGCTTTGTCTTATAGGTTTGCCCATATTTTCCAATCATCACACAACTTGGTTCATGAAAAATCTCAAGGGTCTTTTAAGCTTGTAATGGGGATGAGAGTTAAGGCATAGTCAATTTGGATTGGTGACTTTACCTTTTCAAAGCATTGTTGCAATCATCATCACCTATTCTCAAGTTCTTTTTCTTATTTTTCATTTGAGAACTCAAAACAAGACCTTCCACTTAAATTATTTGGAACTCTCATTTATTTCATTCACTTCTATTTTTCATTTTCATTACCCATCAAATTGATGACAACTACACACACATTTTCTTTATAAGAAAGGTTCCTTCTTTCGATAAAACTTTCAGATTTTGGTTCTCACTTCTTGTTTATTTTCCCTTCACCTGGCTCTCGTTCATCATTCCTATCAAATCCCCAAACTTAGGCTTTTGGCCTAAGTTGTCTATTCAAACATCACAATACTTCAAAAGGATTTTAGCTGAGAAGGTAGGGACTATTTGGTTCAAGAGGCTTCTTTGGGTTGTCAACAAATATGTTAGGCTCAATTGATGCCAACATAGATTCACACCCTCATAAGGTAGTCACAATAGACTTTATAGAAAAGTTGGCTGCCTCATTGAATTTTTTCCCAAGATTATGTCCCATATTTACTAAGATTCAACCAACTAGGCTAACAAGGAAAATTCTACGACTCCACATACATGTTTTCCAGTAAAACTCATCATGCATGGCACTTCGAAATACACTCATCTAGCACATCCCAAAAATATCAGAAGTGTGTGTGTGATGTTCATTGCAAGGCTCATATCCAAACTCAGCTAGTCAACAAGAGATTCAAAGAGTTCATTCAAATGCGTAACCCCATCAATTTCATTATCACAAAACCAACACTACGCATCATGCTCATCATCAGTAATATTTAAGACATCGATATTGAACAAAATTGATTCTCAAATTATATCAATCAAAACCTTAAGCGTTTCACGATTTTAGAGAACTCATAGGGGTAGCATTTATCAAGAGAGAATGAACAATGAAGCAAAGAGACAAACTTTCCCAAAAGAGAAGCACTCTAACATAAACAAAACATTAACTACAAAAGTTCAAAATACGAAATAAACAAAATACAAGCAAAAAGAGGAATATTGGCATGAATACCCTCACCCAACCAAAAATAAAAAGTAGTGTCCTCAATACTTAATAAATGAAATGCTAGGAGGTTGAGATATAGATTCCCCCTGACAGGCTACGCCTGTGGAGCACTCTCTTCTGGAGTCTCTGGTGGAGAAACCTCAAGTGGGGCATCAATGTCTGGAAACTGGATAATGAGAGGTGGAAAGGAAGGCTCGGTTTGGGCATCAGTACCCGACTCAACAAAGGGAAGTATGAGGGAGTTTGGGGTGACTCCACTGGACCCAACAACTGAAATCACTCGGAGAAACCTCTCTAAGGTAGTCTGAATAATGACCTTATCAGTCTCATGCAGCTCTGTCAAGGTCTTAGCAATCACATGCTCCTCCTCTCTCAACCACTACTTATCATTCTCCTCACCAACTCCTCAACCTTACCATCTAGATCTACAGCGACCTCAAGTAAAGAAGAAGAAGGTGCAACACTAGACATCTAGGGGGCAGCTACATCTGAAAGGGGAACATCGCACCAAAGTGTTGAGATGTCCATGGACTGAATTTGTACCACATTGGCCCTCAATATGGCAACCTTAGCCATAAGGGGGTCCAAAGCACTAGAACTACCCTCCATCTTCTCCAAAACTTCTATCCTCGCAGTCAAATCATCTAACCTCATAAGTGGCCCTCAACAATCCTCTCACACTTGACCACCCGCTCAATCAGATGATCCAATGAATTTTGGATAGCCTAGTCAATTTGTTGGGCAAGTCTTGCTCAACCTAGACAACTTTAACGTCCGCTGATCAGGCAAAACTTCCCATTTGGTATATAAATGCATGGGTCAATATAGGACGGGAAACAAAACAAGAAGAACGCCTGATGAGTCTGAGATTTGGATTCATTTAGGGCTTTATTTATATAGATTTAGGGTCCTCAATTGCTTATTTTGTGTCAATAACTGATGTAAAACCCTTGATTTCCAGGTATATGGATTGAGGAACAAAGCAAGGACACTAATTTGCAAAAAGAAACAAAGCGAGTTGAAAAAATGAAGAAACACAAGCCGGGTGATCACCAAGTCCACTTAGCAAGTCATCGAATGGCCATTCGACCGCTTAAAGCTCCAGTGTACCAAGCCCTGAGGGAATAAATCAAGTTGGCGATGGAAAAGAGCAGTCGGTGAATCATCGAGTAGTTTCGCAATGCAGTACTGGATCACCCAAAGTTATAGAACTCGAGGATGCTGAATGTCAAGGCAGAAAGGTGATGAAACTAACCAAAGGGCGGCTCACCGAGTGGTTCGGCGAGCCCGACTTACTTCGCCAGTGGTTCTTCACAGCACATTTTTGGCGACTATAAATACATTTTTGAACATTTAGTTTACTATCTATCTATTTATTGAGTAGATTTCTAATTTTCAATAAATCGAATATTCTGAGACTTAGATAAGTTTTCTCTAGTTTTCCTTTAGCTATGAAGAATTGAAGTTTTCACTTTTGAGAAATTGGAAGTGGGTCTTTGAGATTCTTCGAATTGGACCACTGTAAAGACGAAATCAATCTTACCCAGTTGATAGAAACTCAATTTGGTAACGATTTTTATTTTTTTATGATGTCTAGCTAAAACCCCAATTCTTAAGGTGTGATTATGTAATTATGGGCTAATTTAGTTTATGGGTATTGTTAATTGTTAGTTTAAATGTTTTTTAGAAGTGAGTTCAATCAGTAATTCTGGTTGAATTTAAGAATTGTAGTTGCAAATGCAGTTCTACCCTTGTGTTTTTTGCTTGCTCAAGAGAGAGGTTTTAAAACTAAGATTATTGATTGATGGTCTATGGGTATTGGGTTGCCATGGGTTCAGCTCGAGAGAGTGAATCCTAAACCTAATTCCACACATTCAGCTCGAAAGAGTGAATGGACTAAGGTATGAGTTGTTCTTATTTTGCATGCTTGTTGATGTTAGAGAGAAATTGACTGGATTCGGGGTAAATTGTTCGAGAGAAAGTTTACCTCCTCTATAGTCTAGCCTACTCACTAATATTTAGCTATTTTCTAATAGTTGCAAGTACCCATTTTTCTATATTAGCCTATAATCGAATCACATCCCAAGAACCCGTCTCATTATTGTTATTTCGTATTGTTTACCACTTTTGTAGTTGATATCAAAACCCAAACCCCCATTTGACATTCGTGTCAACCCCTGATTTGAATGATACCTTTATTCGATAATTTTTTTTCCTATGACAGATTTGACCATATTCGTACTTCTCAATTGATTCTCAAACACGTGCGACTCCTTGTGGAATTCGACCCCAACTCATTTAGTTGGGTTATATACTGACTAGCGATCGTTGACACTTAGAATTGGTTAAAGTGTCTTTAAAACGTTAATCAAAATGGCGCAGCTGCCGGGGATTGGTGTTGTTTGAGATTCTTTTGGTGAAGTTTAATTTTGTTGTTTTTAGTCATAGTTTAATCTACATACTTTCAGTTTTGGTTTTTGTGTTGCTTGCTTAGAATAGAAGGAATGAGCATGTCTTGTAGCAACGGTACCCAAGTGGACTACCTCCTTCAGAAATGATGATTCTTAGGGATAACATCCTAAATTTAAGGCAACTGGAGGGTGAGTCAATCCATGAGTTGTGGCTGAGATTTAAGACAATATTTTTACAATGCCCCACTCATGGAATCTCAGATAAAATACTACTGGACTGCTTCTATAGAGGTCTTGGACGTGAGAACAGAGGATTGGCTGACCAACTTTCTCTAGGTGGTGTAATATGACAGCCCTATGTGATAGCAGCCCAACTCCTTGATCACATGACTAAGACCCACAAGGAGACAGAGAAGGACCAAAATTTGGCCACACTGCTGACTCAGCTGGATCTCTTGGCCAAAAAGATTATGAAATTGGAGGTACCGTACAAAAACAAAGATCGGTACATTCCCCCTCCAGAGCATATAAAGCCCAAGGATTACAAGGGTGGACAAGTAGAAGAGATACTCTCACTCATTCTCCACAAAGTCGAAGAACACGACAAACTGTTAAAAGAGATAAAAGAGAATGTCTCAATGCTCATATGTTTCTCATTCCATATCTATTCAGCTACTGGAGACCCAAATGGTTCATGTGTTGTCTCGTCTCTAGCCAAGAGAAAAAGGGGGACTTCCTAGTGACACTACAGCAAACCCCATAAATGAAGTTTGAGTAGGGACTTGTGTCGTGCCACGACGTTAACTAAGGCGCTTCTTGGGAGGCAACCCAAGTTTTACTACTTTTTTTTGTTTTAGAAATAATCGTGTGTTGATTGTGCAGGTTGAAGTGTAGAATGTGTTTGAAAAGTGCAGGTTAGCGGGCCCATGGACTAGTCGGCGAATCACCGAACAGGTCGGCAATCCCGACTTAGTCCACTGTTTAGAACCCCACATTAACTGGAGGTCCTGTAAAACTCAGCGAGGTAAGTACCCACTCGGCGTGTCACCGAGTGGTTTGGCGATGAAAATTAATGTCACCGAAAGGGCAAGAAATAGATGGTTTTTAAAAGGCCAAAGGTTTAAATTTCAAACTCTTTCACACTCCCTCACTTTTTAATTTCCCATAATCACACCCGCAATTTATATTTCCTATATTCTTATATTTTCTTGCTTTTTGGTTGTTGATCCTGTATTTGGAGTTGGATACTTTGCCGCCTAGCATTTCAATTCATATATTTGGCATTAAATGTTGGTTTTCCGAACCCCAAACCTCGTATTAGCGGTTAAACTCATTTACAATCGTTTTGTTCTTAATGATATGTGTTGGGCCTCTATGAATCTGTATTTGTGTGCTTTCCTGCCTATTTTAATTTCAATTATCACGCCTAAAATGCCTAATTGATAATTTCCCAAGTTTCGTGCCTTAAAATTGATCATAAATTTTTGGGTTGTGCTTAATTGTTGAATGGGTCTAGTCGGGTGAAATCTGAGTAACCCATATTGTGCTAAATGACGTAATTTGCCAGATGATGGAGTGTTTGACATCATTCTTGAGGGTTTAAGTCATCAAATGGCCAATTTAGCCAAACCGGGGGAAATCTGAGTACCCAGGTGGCATGGGTGTTATGGGTCTGAGTCTAATGAAGTATGTGTATGCTTTGACTTTATTTTCAGGGGCTGCGGGGTTGATTTTGGAAGTCGGTGTAGAAAGTAATCACGTTGGGCAGTTTGGCGAGCTGGGTCGAGCTCGCCGAACCCCCAGATGGTTCGCCAAACCCTCTAGATCGCCTTTAATTTCTTGGGTTTGGGTGATTTTAGTTCTGTAATATTCATCGAGAAGCTTGAGTTCGCCGAGTGCACTCGGCGACTCGCCGAATATCTTCTTCAATCGCCCTTTCTGCGCCGCTAACCCCTAAACTACACTTTAACTTTCGGCGGGCTAGTCTGAGATCGTCGAATGTTGTCGGTGATTCGCCGAAAGACCCTCCCATCGCCTACATGCCATTTTTATGGAAAATTTTGAAGTCAATCCTTTCGGCGATCCTGATCTAGCTCGCCAAAATGATTAGGCGAGTCTGTCTGCAATATTATTTATGTGATTTTTCTTGAAACATTTCTAACTTTCTACGATGTTTTTGCAAATATGGCTAGAACCAACTTGGGCATGCCGCCCCGTAAAAGAACACAGGGCATAGTGATAATGAAGGGGTATCCAATCCTCCTAAAAAGGGAAAGACGACACCTCCCAATGGAGGCAAGGGCAAGGGCAAGAAGCCCATATCTGAGATTCCGAAGCACAACTCCGACAGTGAGGGAGAGTCCTTTGACTCCCAAGCTGCATTTTTTTAGCCGGATGACGACCAGCCTCTACAGTCCCGGAGGGCAAAAAATTTTGTGCTAGCTCTCACCCAGACTCGTCGAGAATTCTAGAGGCCACCCCTCCGCCAGCTACTGTATTACCAGCTCCGGCACCGACGGTGGTTCTAGAGCCACCAGTATAGGGTCCCCTCACCGGCTACTCAATAGACTTAAAGCTGAGGGACTGAGGACAATTCTGGAGGAAAAGATGTTGTCTACAAAAGGTTTAGTGGGTAGATATTCCATCGTGAGGGACACACTCCAGTTCCACCAGTTTGAGCAGTTCACCAGGCCCCGAGGCCCCTATATTCCTACATGGGTCTGGGAGTTCTACGTAGCATATAGTGAATTGGTACCAAAAGGCAAGAAAGAGGCCAGCACTTTCAGGCCAATAGGGTCCGTCATGGTACGGGGGACAGTAGTGAGATGCAACCATGATCATATCAATGTTGTATTGGATAAAGGGTCAGTCTTTGACTATCCAAATTTGGATACCACTACGAGTCCCTTGGATGATCTCAAGGGCTGGCTTGCACCCCTCATCTCTGACACCACCCCAAGGTAGATTGAAGCAGGACCTTCGATTGAGAAGAAGGAGTTGAATATAGCTACGTGATATTGGTTTGGATTCATCACCAACTCAGCTATGCCATCCCATAATGAGTCCATCCTCTGTCATCCTAAGGTGACCTATCTTGGGTCGATCATCTATCAGAGGAGCATTGATTTGGGACTCATCATAGAGCAGGAGATGGTAATGAGGGCCAAGCAGAGCCAGAGGTCCCTTCCATTCCCGGTCTTGATTACAGAGTTGTGCCGGCATGCTGGAGTACCGCATGATGAGAAGAGGGATATTGAGGTCACTCCCACATCCTCTACAAACATCTGGCTTATAGAGGATGAGTACACTCAGGAAGAGGCAAACAGGAGGAGAACAACTCCAGTGGACGCATCCCAGAAGTTGATGTTGAGAGGATAGCTGCAGAGGCACCTTTGCCTACTCAGGCCTTCAGGTACCCATGCTTCCACTTCCTCCCAGGCTCATGCTGCATATACTACTTCCCAGCCCACCAGGATTACTCAGGCCATGATCCTGAAGATGGGCCACTTAGCCCATTTTACGAATGTGAGGGCTACTCGATTGGAGGTTGCAGTACCGTGGATGATTGAGAGTGTTATCCTTGCTTCATTGATGCCCCTCTGAGCATCTATTGACACTCTCACAGCGAGAGTTGAGACTTGTGAGAGTAGACAGGGGGCGAATTCAGAGGTAACAACTTTGAAAGTCGAGTTGTTGATTTGAGAAAGGATGTGGACTACTTAAAGTCCACAAACTTCACTTCACTTCTGGAGGTAGCTGATGATGTGGAAGCACCAGTGACTTCTGAGATTCCTCCGGCCACCACCAGAGGCGTGCATATAGATGATATGGAAGCGAATGAGTCGGAGGTAGAGACCGACGAGAAGCAAATAGAGGTGCCAGCGGAGACCATCTATGGGGACCTGCCAGACCTAGAAAAGACGATTATACAGTTAGTGATTCAGACATCGCTAACAGAGACGTCCATGGCAGGATCTAGTGGAGCCAGTGCAGCTGATATGACACCAGGCACTGATGCCCCGACAAATGGAGAGACTGTGTAGACAGAACCTTTCCTTACCTCCATCACTATCATTTTCATTGACTTTTTATCATTTTGTTGCATTTGAGGACAAATTGCTTTTTATTTGTGGTGGGGTGAGGTATTTCCATACATATCTCTTGTGATTATCATTTTTGTATACATATTTATTGGGTTTTTTTGTGTGAATTGTGTATTGGCACTATTTTATGGATGTTTGAGCTTGTGGCTCCCTTGTTTTAAATGCAAATGGTTTTTGACCTTTCTAAAAAATTTGCCACCTCTTGTTGTGTTTGATTATGGTTGTTAATGTGCAAATTTGAGTGTCGGTTATGATCAATACTGAAGACTTGAATAGTGCTCTTAATCGAACAAAAATCAATGTGTGGCTACGATGAGGCCAAATGAAGTTGCATAGACAATATGTGAACTTTTTACATCTCGTTGTGACTAGCCGGTTATCGAATGGAGTCTCTTGTGATGAACATTGCATGCTAGCGAAAGTGTGAAGTCTTGTTTGATATTGGTGTCAATGCCTTGTGTGATGAGCTTACGGTGAACCTTGTGTGATGACACCTAAAATTTGCTCTGTTGGTCCGGTTGACTAAGTGATGCAAGCTCTTGAAACGATCTTAGGCAACAATTTTGAAGAGTGAACCAATTTGACAATATACCTCTTTGTGGCCAACCTTGTGAGTGTGTGAACCTTGCTTGAACTCCCTTTTTAAGCCTTATCCATTTCTTGGAAGAAACTCATGCAATTGTAACCCCTTTTTATCCATTCACCCATAATCCTTATGAAGTGTGGTTTGTTTGAATAGCCAACTTAGGCCAAAAGCCTAAGTTAGGGGTGTGGTAAAAGTAAATCAAGAAGTGCAAAGAAGTCCCCCTTTGATCTATGGTTTTGAAAAATACGGAACCCCTCCATACAAAAAAGAAAAAAGAAAAGAAGAATGAAAACGAAAAGGAATGAAAAAGTTGTGGAATAAAGTTGTGAAAGTTGCAAAAGAAATACGGTGTTCGGTATTCCATGAAAAGTGAATAATGGAGTGAATTTTGAGCATGAATGAGAATGTTGTAGAAAAGGAAAGAAAGTGATGTTCACACCACAATTCATGAGAAAAGCAGCCACCGAGCCTAAATGACCATACCTTTGCACTCAACCCCGTTACACAAGCCTCGAAAAGACCTTTTTGATCTTGAGTGAGCCGAAGTGAATGTTGATTAGAAAATAAGGGCAAATCTATGGGTGAAGTCATGCATGTGTTCATCTTTCTGAGTGTGAGAGTTTTATGTGATTCTGGAACTATAATTTTTTGAACAATTGTGTGTGAATCATTCTTTTGTGAGGACATTTGAGCACCTTTGTTGAGCTTGAACTTGCATTTGAAGCAAGTATTGTGAACTTGAGAATCTTTGATGATGATGAGTCACAACTTCAAACTTTGAGTGCACAATTGATCCTTGCATAAGTAAGTTGAGTCTTGTTGTGTGCATTCATGATTGAGTCTTGTGTAGCACTATTTGAGACATTCTTTTTGAACTGCTGAACTTGAGTATTACTTGAGGGCAACCAAAAATTTAAGTTGGGGCTGTTAATGAGTTCGAGATTTGGACTCATTTAGGGCTTTATTTATATAGATTTAGTGTCCTCAAATGCTTATTTTCTGCCAATAATTGATGTAAATCCCTTGAATTCTGGGTATATGGATTGAGGAACAAAGCAAGGACACTAATTTGCAAAAAGGAACAAAGCGAGTTGAAAGAATGAAGAAACACAAGCCTGCTGATTGCCAAGTCCACTTGGCGAGTCGCCAAATGGCCATTTGACCGCTTAAAGTTTCAGTGTGCCAAGCCCTGAGGGAAGAAATCAGGTTGGCGATGGAAAAGAGCAGTCGGCGAATCTCCCAGTAGTTCCGCGCTGCAGTACTGGATCGCCCAAAATTACAGAACTCGAGGTTGCTGAATGTCAAGGCAGAAAGGCGATGAAAATGACCAAAGGGCGGCTCACCGAGTGGTTCGGCGAGCCCGACTTACTTCGCCAGTGGTTCTTCGCAGCACATTTTTGGTGACTTTAAATACATTTTTGAACATTTAGTTTAGTTCTATCTATCTATTGAGGACATATCTAATTTTCAATATATCAAGTTTTCTCTAGTTTTCCTTTAATTCTGAAGAATTGAAGTTTTTCACTTTTCAGAAATTGGAAGTGGGTCTTTAAGTTTCTTCGAATTGGACCATTGTAAAGACAAAATCAATCTTACCCAATTGATGGAAACTCAATTTGGCAACGATTTTTATCTTTTTATGATGTCTAGCTAGAACCCCAATTCTTGGGGTGTGATTATGTGATTATGGGCTGATTTAGTTTATGGGTATTGCTAATTGTTAGTTTAAATGATATTTAGAAGTGAGTTCAATTAGTAATTGTGGTTTAATTTAAGAATTGTAGTTTCAAATGCAGTTCTACCCTTGTGTTTTTTGCTTGCTCGAGAGAGAGGTTTTAAAACTAAGATTATTGATTGATGATCTATAGGTATTGGGATGCCATGGGTTCATCTCGAGAGAGTGAATCCTAAACCTAATTCCACACATTCAGCTCTAGATAGTGAATGGACTAAGGTGTGGGTTGTTCTTATTTTGCATGTTTGTTGATGTTCAAGAGAAATCGACTTGATTCGGGGTAAATTGTTCGAGAGAAAGTATACCTCCTCTATAGTCTAGCTTACTCACTAATAATGAGCTATTTTTTAATAGTTGCAATTACCCATTTTTCTATATTAGCCTATAATCGAATCACATCCTAAGAACCCATCTCATTATTGTTATTTCATATTGTTTACCACTGTTTGTAGTTGATAATCAAAACCAAAACCCCCATTTGACATTCGTGTCAATCCCTAATTTGAATGATGTCTTTATTCGATAATTTTTATTTCTATGACTGATTTAACCATATTCGTACTTTTCTATTGATTCTCATACATGTACCACTCCCTCTGGGATTGGACCCCAACTCATTTAGTTAGGTTATATACTGACTAGCGATCGTTACACTTAGAATTGGATGAAGTGTCCTTGAAACGTTAATCAATGCCTCGTACTGTCAGCGGTCATAGAACTATAAGGAGCAGATGCAGTAGTGGAATCAGAAGTACGAGCAACAGATGAAGGAGTAGGAATACATGCCTTCTCCACAGAAGGAGCAGGTGCGCTGGTCTCATTAGTCAAGGTCGGAGGGTCACCAATGGAGTGGAGTCTGGTGGTGGCGGCTTCCTCCGAGCCACATCATCTCTCAAAAACTCAGCCTCGATCCTTCGAATATCATGAGAGGAGGCTGGTGTGATCCTGACATTGGTTTTTACTCTATATAGGACTCCAACTTTCTCGCAAAGCTTGGTAATGAACACTGGCAAGGGAAGAGAGATTTGCTACTGTCTGGATCATAGTAATATCTCTTTCACTATTATATCTCCAATATTAATCTTCTTTTTCAATAATGGAATCCATTAATACGGTCTTCGGAAGCCTAAGTATAGACTCATTTTGGGACGGCAACACATTGCTACTGATAAATCCAAACCAGTACCTCGCCATTATGCTCAGGTCCTTCTTTACAATTGTGGCACCTTCAGCCATCCAAGATGGTGTAGACTCACCAGATATTAGAGGGGCCAGCCACTATTTCAACTGATCCAAAGGTGTGGCCATCTGGATCTTATATTCGTCGGTCAAATTGTCCGGGGTACCCAGTACTTCATTAATCACAATGCTATTACACTGCATCATCTTTCCACGAACTTCTATTTCATCCATTGTCTTCCGGATAGTCCCTTTCCTCTTTTTCAGCAATGCCCTTGCATAGGCATCATAGAACTCTCATCCCCATTTGAACATATATGGTTGACTGACTCTTGTGAACTATTCCAACTTGTAGAATTCGATTACTCTCCATATTTTAGGGTGCTCACTCATAACCCCATCAGTAGAATGTCAATACCCCTCTCAAATTGTGTGTTCCCCATCCACCTTGAGCCTATTCAAAGCTCTTGGAGCTATAATCAGGAGAACACACAAAGCAGGGTTCAGGTCTTGTGCTGGTGACACCAACTTTGAGTGGATATTCATCTACTTCTTGGCAATATACTTTCGCTCATTTTTACCTCGGCTAGTAGGTTTCTGAGCATTTGAAGTCTGAGAAGGTTCATTGATTGAAATTCCATTTTGTTTCTTTTAAGGAGGAGGAGGAGGAGAATCCTTGTCTGATTGAATATCATAGTGGAACATGTTCTTACCCTTTGTTCTTGCCATTACTTGCAATGTACACATTAAAGCACAAGATTTGTGAATGTTAGTTTAAATCAAAAGCACTTTGAATCAAGATTTAAAATAGTCCTAAGGCTCGCCTAACGGGAAGGTGTATCGCCCATTAGGGTCGACGAGCTCTGATGAGCTTGCCTACTTAGACTCTAGCACAAAGCTAAGGGAGCAGGCACACAGGGTGGAGTCAATGCCAACTCAGTGATTAATCAAATTAGTTTCGGTGGGCTTAGACAAGTCCACTAAAACTAACACTGCAAAGGGAAAGATACAGGCATCAAGGGCAATGTCCTCTCTTATTTGAAAATTCACCCAATGAGTTCGGCGGACTAAGACAAGCCTGTCGAATAGGACAGTACCCCGAGGCCATGCACAAGCTCAAGAAGGTGAGCTGGGTCTTACTCGGTGATTCGCCTATCTTCCTTGGCGAGCTAAGACAAGTCCTCCTAACAAGAATTTTCAGCCCAGTTCCTATTTTTAAAATTCAAATCTAACATGCACACCAAATACTAGTTTCCCCAGACAATTACAATCCACCCACTTGTTTTTCTACTTATTGGGTACTTACATTTCCCCCACTTATCACTAAGTGTTTCTCTATTTGATGATTTGCCGTTAAGAAAGTAGTCAGCATGTCTATCATTGGATAAAATCATGTAATGGGTCAACACTGAGCTACTCAAACTTCACACACATTCAATTAATCACAAACCCATCAATCACATCGATTCAATTAAGCATTCTAACCAAAACAATCTCGATTCACCATTCATACAGACACTCATAGTTAAAATCACATGGGTACAATTCAAAATTCAATAATATGATGTTACCCACCAAAATCAAACACTTAATCTCAGTTACATGGCTCAAACCCACACCCTCACCAAAATCATCAACGAGAAGTCAACCTTAGCACCAAAAAAATCAAGAAATTGAGGAATCGAGGTTAGGTTGAATCGAGATCCAATCAAATGCACTCCTAGCACTTCAACACACTCACACAAGACACAAAATCACTCAAAATGTGCAATGTAAGAGAGGATATCGAAAAGTCTCCAAGAATTCAAAGGGTTTTGGTTTCTAAAATTAAAAGAACCTTGGGCCCTTTTATGGTAGACCTGTTTGACGCACATACGAACGTCGCCGAACATGTTTGGTGTATCGCCATATGGAGCTTAAGCTCACTAAACATACCTGAACAATGACCAAGTCTGAAGGTTAATTCAGTAGACTCGATAGAGTCCTCTTTATGCACTTAAGTGAATTGCCCTTTGGATTTGTACTCGTCGATATTGACACTGCACTTTGCCAATTTTTTTATGCTCAAAGGGTGGACAAGTATCAGTCCGCCTAGTGCTTTCGGTGCATCACCATTTCGGTCAAGGCCTTGCCCAATCTTCCCTTATCTATCTTTCAACCTTTTATCCCCCTGCACTCACAACACATGTAATTAAAAAGCAAATAAAAATAACAGTAAAGACTTGGGTTACCTCCCAAGAAGCGTCGTATTTAATATCGTGGCACGACATAGTCATCAAAATTCAACAATCATTCTTGGGATTTGGGATGGTATCACTCAGAAAAGTTCTCTTTTGCCTGGGATTTAAGTGGGTGGCAATCTAATCCAGTTGGGTCTCCAATTGCTTGATTGAAACTAAATATGAAATCACCGTTTGGTTTAAAGTGGAGAAGTCATTTTTAAATCCTCCAACACCTTATCGGCTCCTTCAACTTTGTTATAGATCCTCACAAAAATGTCTTCCATCTTGCTTCCTTCTAGACCAGTTAGATCTTTTAGGCATAGACGATCATGAGGAGGCATGTATATATATTTCTCCACCTCCCTATTGTTTGTTCCAACTGCATTTATTGACTTAGTTCCACCTCTCATGACATGTTTTGACAGCAAATCGATATGGGTCATCATTTTGGCCATATTTTCATCCCTTTTGTGGTCCCTTTCGATTTGTTCTTTACTAAAATCCACTTGTAAAAGGGGTGCTTCGTATTCTCTAGTGTGAAATGCTCTGTTGACCTTGGTCATGTCATCTAATAACAACGCAGCTAGCTCATAAGGTTGCCTCATCAATCCACCATGGACCAATTGATCAGACACACTTTTATTGACTGAATCAAGGCTCCACTAAAAGTATTGTAGCAGCAAATTGTCCGGAATGCCATGCGTTGGACAATGCAAGAGCAACTTCTTGTACCTCAGCCATAGTTCATGTAAGAGTTCACCTCCAAGATTTTTGAAATTCTGTATTTGGAGACCAAGTTTAACCATCTTCGAGAATGGAAAGAATTGTTCCAAAAATGCCTCAATTAGCTCATCATACGAAGTAATAGAATTAGTTGGTAACTATGCCAACCACCGTGTAGCCTCTCCCATTATAGAGAACGAGAATAGTCTCAACCTTATGAATTCTTTAAAGATATTCTTGAACATAAAGGGTCCACACACCTCCTTAAAATTCCTAATGTGCTCATTAGGATCCTCATGAGATAGGCCCCATAAAATTCCTTTCATCTGGAACAATTGGATCATAGTGACGATGATGTGAAACACCATATTCCTGGTTATAGGAGATATTCAAATTGCTTTCGTGCTTTGAATGACATTAATGGACATGTCATTTAGGTCACCCATATTCTCATTTTGACCATATTGACTATCATTGTCACTCATCTTTTCAACCTGCAAATCAGTTAACAACAACATAAAACAACTACTCTCTACAAATGAACCAAATTAAAATTTAATTTCTTAATTAGAATTCTCAACCACCACTCCCCGAGATCGGCTTCATTTTTTATAACACTCAAATCACCCTTCAAAACCTATTAAAAAGATAAGCGGTCGTAGTCAGTAAAAAACTAACAATGAGTCGGGGTCGAATCCCACATAAAAGGGTATATCGTGGAGAATTCTTTATTGAGAGATTTGGATTTTAGATCAACTCATTTGGAGTAGTAATAAAAATTAGGTGGATGATACCACCAACTTAATGTAAATCTTTGTTGTCAATTATCATAATTAAACTAAAAATTCAAACGAAATCAAGAGTTACAAGCAATCTAGGAGTGTGGGGATTGGATATCAATATCATATAGGACTAAATGTGTTGCTCTATAGTGATCTGCATACATGAATAGGCTAATTCATCTTCAATGACGCTAATCATATTTCGATCTCAAAGCATCTACGCCTAGAATCTCCTTTCGGTCTCATCTAATGTCAATTCTCAATAACCCAATACCTTACTCTATTCCCTCTTTCAAGATAGGGAAAATAGATCTGACCTATAACCTCTCTTTCGAGCAAGTCAAGGACATCAAACCAAAAGTACTAGTATTGAACTAATTACCTACTCCAATAATCTCTTTCGAGCATCAATAGGAGATCAGAAGTAGAAACCAAGTTTGTAACCTTAACTCTTAATTTAACCCCATGGTAATTAGACCAAATTCATTCATGAACAGCAACAAAACTGAGCATAGTACAATACTCACTATATTAAATTAACACCCAACCCTATTAGAGCACCCCTAGATCTTGGGGTTTTAGCCACCCATCTCCAAAAGTAAAGAAAGTATACCTTTCATGAAAGCAGCCATGGGTAACTTGAAATCAAGCAATTAAGAGTAAACCAACTTTGAATTTCATTTCAAATTGATTAATTCAGGATTCAAATTGTAAAATTCCAAGAAGCCTATAAAAAGTGTTCAAAAAAGTAAAGTGTTCTCTCTCAAAACTTTCTCCTCAACTATGTTGTTCAACTCTTTGTTCCAACTCTTTCAAACTCTATCATTTAAGCTATTTATAATTTTCCAAAATTTGGCCCAAAAATCCACTTTCTAACCCACTTAGTGTAACACCTCGGATTCAAAAAGAGGGAAAATTTTAGTTTTTCACAGACCTAGTGCTAACACGGACGACACCACCCACAGCCCGTAGATGGGACGACGGTCCGTTAGGGGTGGAGTAGTTGACAAGTTAGAATTTTCTGAAAATGTCAACCTTCAGTACAATTACTGGTCTCTGATCTCAACCACGACCAACTAGGACGGTCTGTGGTCTGACTAACGGACTGTGGGTTGGGGCGTGAGTGAGGTCGACTTAAGGTCTTTTGAATCTTTTCCTAATTATTCTAGCTTAATACTATGTTGTTTTACCCTTCACCTAAAGCCCTATATAAGTGTTTCTACCTCCCAAATTTTCCCAATTGAAATCATTTTCTCAAATTCCTAACAGAAGAACAAGTCTTCCTCTTCAAAATATTTCTTTCTCTAGAAAGCTTGAAGAAGAAGGAGTCAACCTAGGCTTTCAAGTCAAGTCTCCAATTCCTCCATTGAAGACAAGCTTTTGTCATTGAGTTATGACAGTCTTTATCCATGGAGCCTTTTCCTCCATGGAGTTCCTAAATTCTCCAATTTACAAAGTTAGAAATCCCCAATTGAGTTAGAGTTTTTCTTCTATGTCATAAGTTCCTTTCAATGTTGATTTATTTGATTATTTTATGATCTATTATGCATGAATTGAGAAGATTCCATATTTTTAAGATGAATCCCCATGAACCCATGCCTAATCCATATTTTCTAGATTACAATGATTGAAAGTGGGTTTCGAACTATCAAAGATAAATTATGGAAACATGCATGTTCTTATGGAATTGATGAAATATTGTGTACATTCCGTTGAGAATAAAGCATATATGTTGTTGTTGTTAATTGTTGTGAAAGGATTTCTCACATAACTACCTCATGCATAAATGTGAAAAGTTTTTCTTACATAAAGGATTCTAAGGTGGAAAGGTCTTGTCACCTAAAATGAATCAAATTTAAGGAGCTATTCTAAGAATAAGGTAAGCGGTGATTACCCATGCCCTCTAATCAAAAGACAAGAGGCGATTACTCATGTCAAATGATATAACGACAAGAGGCGATTACCCAAGTCCTCTAAAGAAAATATGAATAAGACTAATGAATATTTTGTGGGAGTTATGCTTAGCATCGAGTGGACAAGTGGCGATTACCCATGTCCCATAAACCATGTGTCACCATAGATTGTCTAGATAGACATTACCTAGTGGAATTACGTAAGTTGGAAGTTCACGGTTCTTACCTTGGCAAGTGAAAACACCTCGTTTCGGTGTAGGGTAGACACCAGATTCCATGTTAATATAGCTCACATGGTCGTAAATGTCGGTTAAAGGTAATTCTCCTACACTAATGAACCAAGGTTACTTCAAGAAGTATCTCACATGTTGTTAAAGATGAAGTTTACTTGCATTGGCCATGTTTTGTGACTTATGTTGACCAGCTCTTTTATATCAGGTTTTAGCATGGTCATTGCATATTACGAAAAATTCCCCTTTATCATGATTTTTACACTTCATGCATCACTATCATACTTTGTACATATTTGTACTAATGCATACTCTTACCTACATTTCTTATCAAAATATAGGCTTCGACGCTCCAGACTCGCACTTCTGTGGCTAGGATATATAGTATAAGATTGAATATTGGTGAGTCATCATGTTTCGAGGACCGAGCCTTGCTTTATTATGTCTTTACACTTCAGTTTTAGACTTGATTTATAGGTTACGTCTCGATTACTTCTTATGTACTAGATGTCTTTGAGACATTGTTAGATTCCACTTCATTATATAAAACTCTCTATTTTGAAATGATCTTTTAAATATCTTGATTTCTATTATATTGTCTATGTATGCTAAGTAGCTTGTATGGGGTCTTATACGCCATGTTACACCTAGGGTCTACCTTGGGTCGTGACAAACTTAGTAATCAGAGCACAAGATTTACAAAGTTCCTAGGAAAGTCTCATAAGCCACGTCAAGTAGAGTCTTGTTCATAAGTGTAAAGTGGGCCATATTTATGAATGAGAGGCTATAAGATGTTTAGGAAATTCCACTACTTTCATTACTCTAAAAGTCGTGTGATAGAGTTTAACTCTATAATGTCTCTCTTCTAATCCTTATCTGATGCTCTACAAGATATGGCCACTCGAAGGGCATATGTTAGAAGAATGCTAGAGCGTATGTGAATCAAGAGGCTCCTCCTCAAGCTCCTCATGTTCCGGTCCACCCTTTGGCCGAGCAAGTGACTAATGTAGAGTTTAGGGCTGTTTTTCAAGTGTTGGCTCAAGCCATGACAGCTCAAGCCAATAGGGAGGTTGCGGTCCCCTTGAACCCAAATGTGGGTACAGCGGCAACTAGAGTAAGGGATTTCACTAGAATAAATCCTCCGGAGTTTCATGGTTCTAAGGTGGAGTAAATACTTTTATGTATAAAATAATTTTAAATTTTTTTATATATATATATAATGTCGGATTGATTTAGTCTCAGGTTGACTTTTTAAAGCTAAAACCAAACCAACCCAATATAGTTGAATTTTTTTTCTTCAATACCAAACCAAGTTAAACCAAATCACTGGTCAAATTTTTTTTTTCTCAATTTGTAGTTTCCGATTTGATTTTGGTCATCCTTGATTAAATGATTTATTTTAAAAAATAAAGAATAAAAAAAATATAACTAACAAGAAATGTGATAGTGGTCTCAAGAAAGTTGATAGGTTTCTTTCAATATTCTTTCACATAAGTGCTCATCATGCTAATAGAAAGTGTGAGAAAATCCGAATCAAATCCTTTTTGGTGCAAATGGGAAGACGACAAACTGAGTCTATGGTTGACGACTTTCTTCACTTCTTTTTGTTGTCAAATCATTTCAACTATGGTATAATTACTTCATAGAATTAGCAACGGAAAAAATAATAGTAGTAAAAATTAACTCCAAGAATGCACGAAGTGAACACTAATGATTATTGTGCAGTAAACAACTCCTCACTATAATAATCTCACAACAAGTGGGGGAAAAATTACTCATTAACAAAATATATATTAGTTAATTAGTCATCGTAGCTATAACTTAGTTAATTACCACACACGACCAATATTCAGTGATAATTATGTGGACTAGATTTTCGAGTTTGTATGATTCGCACAATTGTATATTCGTAATTTGTATAATATAATTTGTATAATGCAATTCCATATAATATAATTTGTATAACTATTTAAAGTTCAGATGTTTGTGTTTGTATAAATTCGTTATTTCGAGTTTATACGAAAATAGCTCAATTATACAAACGTATGGGCGAATTATAGAAACTCCCTCGTGAATTATGTATACCCACGAATTATACAAATGAGGCAGCTTAAACTGTAGTTACCACCTGTAAATATGCAAACTATAGCTATAGAGCATAATTAAGTTTATTACCGTGACTATTTACGAAAATTCCTAAAAAAATAGAACTCTTCGAAGCTATTGGTATTTTGAATTAACTCCCCAATATACTACTAATACCCATCGCAGAGGGGTTATTTGGTTGGAAATAAGTTATCCCGGGATTAATAATTTTGAAATAAGTTACATATATATAGAATAACTTATCGCATCATTAAGGTATAAACGGTGGATAAATAATCCAAAGATTAGAATACCACCAATCAAATGCATGATAAAATTATTTTGCATTTTATACCGAGATTATTATACATTATACCTCATATTAAACGACTTCTTAAAGACTTAAATCGTATTTAAGCAAACCTGGAATACGAATTGACTTAAGAATCAAAAGAAAATTTGCAGATTATGAGGATGCATCTTGTTCTTAACTTTATAGTGGCTAAAGGTTATTAAAGAACATATACAGTAAACCTAACTTAAATTTAGATTAATTCATTGGGTAAGAATTGATCATATATAAAACAATTATTAATTCCTTCGGCTAATGTAAAACTTTCTAACACCGCGCAAACATAAGGCAAGGTTGGCTGATGGGGCAAGAATTGCTTTAGGCCCCCAAAATATTTTATTTTATATACTATGTATTCGTCGATAATATAGTACTGATTGATGAGATTTGTAATGGCAGAGTTAATGATAAGCTAGAGGTTTGAAGACTAAATTTAGAGTTTAAAGAGTTTAAGTTGAGCAAGATCACTACTAAAAAACTGCTAAAAAACGACGGAAGAAAAAGCGACGGACAGCGTCGCTCCAAAAAAGCGACGGACTAAGAGATGCCGTCCGTTGCTTTTTAATTAAAATAATAATTTTTAAAATTATTTTACAAAAAGCGACGGACTGCATCATCTCTTACTCCGTCGCTTTTTATTAAAAATAATTATTTACAAATTAAACAATAACCACGCTGTCCGTCGTTTAAATTTATTTTATTTTATTAATTAATTTTAAAAAAAAGTGATGGACGGCATCTCTTAGTCCATCGCTTTTTGGTCAAAATATCTAGTCAAACATTTTTAAAAAGCGACGGACAGCGTCTCTTAGTCCGTCGCTTTTTAATTAATTTTTTTATTTATTTATTTTTGTTAAAAGCGATGGACGGCATCGCTTAGTCCGTCGCTTTTTTTCAGGTATTTTTGCTAATTAATTATTTTATATAGATAGTGACGGAGACCGTCAGTTTTTATTAAAAATAATTATTTATTATTTTAAAAAAAGTCACGCCATCCGTCGCTTTTTATTAATTTTAATTGTTTAATTATTTTTTAAATTAGCGACGGACAACATCTTTATGTCTGTCGCTTCTTGGTCAAAATATCTGGTCAAATATTTTAAGAAAGCGATAGACAATGTCTCTTAGTCTGTCGTTTTTTGGTCAAACATTTTTTTTTAAAAATCGACGGACATAGAGACGTTGT
>JAJOOR010025265.1:0-24397 GCA_036250505.1 Solanum acaule | reverse complement strand
AAGCAACCTCCCCCCCCCCCCCCCCCATCTCAAGACCATCCTTCCCTTTGCTCTCCTTCTCTGGAAAAACCCACACCCAGACATTGCTAAGAAACCTCGACAATCACCAAAACCCCCATTCTCTTCGCTTCTCCAGTGAAGTAACGACACCGGAGAACAACCAACCTGAAACCACCTCAATTCCACCACAAAACCCCAATAAATCCGTGGGAAACAGACCCACAACACCACTACCTCTCTTCCGCTTTCCCCATTTTCGTGTCTTTTATTTGTTTTGCCGATAGTCAGCAAGTTCAAATATGAAACACGGCTTTGTTGGAAAAAAACCAACAACACCACACTGAGCAGCCAGACCCCGCCGCAAATACCATTGGCGAACCGTATTTGGCTCACTGCCTTTGTTTTATCTTATTTTGTGACTCTGGTATCTCTATTTTACTTAGTTTATATTATTTTTGTTGTTAAGTTTTCACTTCAGCCTGGTGTTTCTCCAATAAACTCAATAAAGGATGGGGTGCCTTGATTTTATTCATTCTATTTCAGATGTTGTTTTATTCTTGTTGTGTTGTCGTATGACTGATCACTGTTGTTAGTAGTTTGGTTTTGCACAATTTCTTTTTCCATTAATTATTATGTCATTCATCACTAACTTAGTAACTTTTGTTATTATTTTGAACTATTATTATATTGTTTAGTTAAATGTGTATTTAAGTTTTCTACTAAATATGTGTCAATGCTATTATTTCATTTTGTTTTTATCATTTTGTCTAGTTTTAAAAATTAATTGTTATTATCATACTGCAATGTTTCATTCTCAAAAAATGTGTGTATTGTTTGAGATATGTTAGTTTCGTCATTATTTTGTAGTTATTGCTCGATTTTATTCACAATCTTGTTACACTTTGATTTAGTGCATCCGTGAGTCATTTTGTTTACTCTTTGTTAGTAATTTCATGTTATTTTATCTTTGTGAATTTTCTATGATTTTGAATTTAAAATTATTATAAAAATTGACCAATGAAAAAATCTCTCAGTCGATTTTTGAGGCCTCCCCATTATAATGAGGGAAATATAGTTCAATTTTATATACATTACTAGTAATGTATAAGTTTAATTAAATACCACTTAATGTGAAAAGATGGACAAATAACTGTCCCTGACTTAGTGAAGTAATTGCTTCAACTTATAAAGTCTAGGGAAAGTGTGCATAATGTCGGCCGATCCTAACATCGGTTATGAAGAGCCAGATGACAAAGCCTCCTTCTACAATAAAGATGTTTCCGACGCTACTCTTTAGACATGAATAATTTTTTTCTATTGTGATTTTTTGGCGAGTTCGGTCAGGTGACACAAAAGAGAGATGCTTTCTATCAGTCAAAAATAGATATTGGCCCCATGCTCCCACGGTCTGCTTACCGAGGAATAAAAAGAAATGAATCAGGGCTAGAGCAGGTTGGGTTGTGATATAGATTCGTAAGCGCGGTGGGGATAACAAAGGACGTGCTCGTACAGTTCATCAAAGGATATGAAAAAGTAGATTCCTTCTTTGGAACTTTCACTTCTCTATATTTGAAATATGCCTCCCTAGGAGCATTAAGATCTGCAACTCAAATGGTCCCTTATGAATTCTCTATTGGCCTTATTCTTATTGTGCGCCTTGTGAGCGCGTTTGAATCCGCAAAGGCAATCACTCGGATGTTCCCCTAATCCAAATTTGTGTCTTAGATATAGATAAGTAAATAAAATAGAGAGATCTCACTTATGTGTCTTGATCCAAACCCTTTTAAAAACTATAAATCTTATTATACAAAAAGAGAACAACTTACAAAGAAACATTTTCTGAAAAAAACTAAAGAGGTTGCTACCTTAATATTGATAAAAATAACAGATTGGACCAAGGATATATCTTATGGAATAGGCCCACAAACTAGGCCAACAAGAATAGGAGACAAAAAAAAAATCAGCTTAGACTCGCATATTTGGCTGCGACTTTTTCCTTATAGCTCTTTCAAGCCAAGTATCACTGATGTACTCCTCTTGAATCAAATTTTCTTCTCCTTTTCTTAAGATGAATGGGTTAAATCCTTACAAGATTAATACCACTATCTAATGAAAAGAACACAAAACAAACATAAACCAGAGGGTTAAATTTGTCCATTTATGTCGCCGAGAGAAACACCAACAAACAATCTTCTATGGGTGTGCAATCTTACCCCTAACATTATTGATGTTGCCCTAATATCTTTGTTCGAGAACTTTTGTCCGCTTCATAGCGTAACGACATATATCTCTCGCGGGTTTGGATTTATCCATTTTAGAAACATCAATGACTCCAAGGAAGCTAAAGATGTGCTCCAAGGATGCTTCTTTCATGGAAATCCTCTTAGGATTGAATTCGTTAGGCCGACTTAGAGATTAAAAAAACCGGGTAAAAGGATGAAGCATATGCTTCTTTTCGTATGTGTCAATTATGTATAGATGACACATAATTAGAGTAAACATTAAATGAAGGGAAATGAAGTCTCAAGATATAAATAAGGATAAAATAGTCAAAAATCATTTCTCATGGATGTTTCTTAAGGGGTGTGAAAAAAATCACGCGAGATAATTTGAAAAGTAGGCGAACAAAACAAAAATGTTAACCAAGCTTTGAGATAGATAGTATTTGGGACTTTCACACGTTCCATAGTAAGAACACTCTGTTAGACCTTTTTATGCTTGAAAAAATGCAAGAAAAATTCTCAGAATTTCGAAATATAATATTACTTCAAGATATTTGAGGACCCTCAAACAATTTTCCAAGTTCCAGATATTATAGATTCATCTTTTTAACGGATAAATATATTTTTCCACCGTTAATTAGAGGTCTAGAATCCTAAAACCGTAGAAATTCCTAGTATATATATATATATATATATATATATATATATATTAACTTAAAATCATAAACTCCTAATTTGAATGTTAAATTACTATAATATCTCTAACTAAGGTTGTGACTTTTTTCAAATGGTTGTGATATATATATATATATATATATATATGACTTTTTCGATGAATTGTGACTTTTCTCATAAGTTGTGACTTTTTTCAAAGGGTTGTGATTTTTCGATGAGTTGTGACTTTTCCAAAGAGTTGTGACTTTTCCAAAGGGTTGTGGCTTCTAGGAAAGGTCAAGACTTTTCAAATAACACAGAAAAAGCACTTGCTCATACTACCCTTTGTTGACTATAGATAGAGGTGTTTCCTCTCATTTTTCAACCACAATTTTTTTTTAATCTTCTATTCTTCTTATTCTTCTTGCATTTTAAAAAAATTCTTGATTTATTATCGTTGAATGAGTTCGAAGTTTAGCGAAATATGAGGTTCCACTATTCTGATGAAGTAAATTGTTCTATCGTAAGAGGGTATATTCCTTAACCTCGAGTACTTGAGGAAAATAATTCTGATGATATAATATTTAATTTTTGTTTAGTATATACATGTCAGGACCTAGACCGTCGTGGTTGGCACCCACACTAACCCTCCAATGGGAGAACCACTACTACAACCCAAACAAATCAACTAAACCAAAAACTAAAGCATTTAAGTTATGGAAGCAAGTTAAATAGCTATAGACTGAAGTTCTCATAAACTTCCAAAAGATCGAACAACTAAACAATGTGGATAATACACCTAGAACCTGAAAGTCAACGTACCAAAAATCTAACAATGAACCAAAGTCTAAACAAGAAGGGTTACAACCCCAAACTAATGAACTAATAACCAACTACAAAATCTACGCCTGAAATGTGGACAGAGACAGAAAGAGAACTCACGGCAGCCTGGGAGAACTGGCTCACCCTTGAATTCGATCGGCGATCACTGATCTTCTAATCAGTACACAACCACAGTGCTGGTAGGATTGATAAGTCCACAAATTGTACTCATTTAGGGCTTTATTTTAATAGAAATAGTGTCCTCAAATGCTTGTTTTATCTCAATACCTGATTAAAAAGCTTAAGTTTCAGGTATTTGAAGTTTTACTGGAAGCATGGACACTTAAGTGCAAAACGGAGCAAAAAGGGGCTGAAAAGAACAAGAAATGAAAGTATGCGGATCGTCGAGTCCAACATGGCGAGTCGCTGAATTGACATGCACATCCATTTGTTCCAGTACGCGAAGCATTGAAGGAAGTAGATCGATAGGTGAGAAAAGGAGCAGTTGGCGAGTCGCTGATTAGTTCTGCGAAGCAGTACTGTACCGCCCAATGATCCAGAAAATGAGGATGCTGAAGGCAAGACACAGAAGGCGATGAGCTGATTAAAGGGCGGATCGCCGAGTTCATCAGCGATCTCGACTAATGTCGCCGAACGATCCTCCACAACACAATCTGTGAATACTATAAATACTAGTTAGAGTTGTAGTCTTAGTGTGGAACATTTTAGAGTAAAAATTATTATTAGTCTATAGTACTTTTCTGTATTTTTCTGTCAAGTTTGGAGAGGGTTTTGTGGAGACTTGAAGAAAGGAGTTCATCTTCCCCAAGTTGGAAGTGGGTCTTCTTTATTCTTCTTTCGTAGCTTAATTCAAAGTTTAATTTCTTATACCCAGTTGATTTCTTTATCATGTTAGGTATAATTTCTTATTTCTCGATATATGGCTAAAAAACCCCATTCTTGGGGTGTGATTTAGCAAATATGGGTTGATATTCTTGTTGCGTCTTGCTTGTTGTTAGGTTAGATGTATGTTAATGGTGATTTGACCTAGTGGTTGTGGTTTAATCTAAAGGGTTTGTAGTTACAAATACAAAGCCACCCATGTGTTTTTGGGTTGCCCGAGAGGGAGGTCGCGAAACTAAAACCACTAGACTGATGGCCTAATGAGTGGGTCCTCATGAGGTTTTAGCCCAAGAGGGTGAGCCCTAGTCCCATATCCTAACACTCAGCTCGAGAGAGTGAGTGGGGTAAGGCATAGAATGTTTCTCATGCGACAAATGGGTGTCCGAGAGGAACGCATTTGAAACGGGGTAAGTTGCCCGAGAGGGAACTTATTTCCATTTAAAGCTTAGCCTAGTCACTATTGTCTTGCAAATTTCTTATTGGAAGCATGTACCCAACGATTTATCTCAATTTATATTGTGGTCACATCCCAAGAACCTTTCCCCCATACTTGATTTTCTTGTTTATTTTGTTGATTTATCACTTCTTACAAAACCCCCATTTTATATTTTACACGTTCGTGTCACCCCCTTTAATTTACTATGTATTTTATCGCAAATGTGTTTAGCTGTTTATTTTGTTGTTTTATCACTTGTTACAAAACCCCCATTTGATATTCGACACTTTTTTGTCACCCTCTTTAATTTACTATGTATTTTATCGCAGATGTGTTTAGCTACGACTAATTCGAACAAATTCTAATTGGCTATTGATTCTCAAAACCGCTCCCTTGCGACACGACCCCAACCCTCGGTTGGGTTACTATATTATCGACGATCGCAGACACTCATATCGTAGGTCGGTGTCGTTGGTCACGATAAGCATCAAGGATCACGTGGCTATCCTACTAAGTGTAACATACATAAGGCATTACAACAATATACTTACATGCATTTATCGAACATATAAAATATTATCAATAATTACGAACAAGGTACAGTTTCACATTTCCCAAGATACACAATTATTTCAACTCATAGGTCCTCTCATGGAACCCAAATCCAAACAATTAGCATACCGAAACGTGGTACCCGATCCAATGATTATGTCGGAACGTGGTAACCGATCCAAGTTAGTGTGTCGGAACGCAACACCCGATCCATTCAACAAGCCACAATCATAATCACAAAGTACATTCTCATAATCATACAATCAAGTCATGATTCATGGCAATCATCATTCATATATCCCCATTTACAATTAGTGTGATCAATTATCACACCCTGGACGTGGACGATACTCGAGAACCATTGTTGGCCCCAAGCAAAGTGGAAGACTTTACTCAAGCTAAATACATTTAAAACAAGTAAACTAAACTGCTCAAAATATAACTTAGAATGTATTATAATATCATTCACTGCCAAAGTGGCAACTTAAGTCTCAACTTAACTGAAAAGGAAAAGTAAAGACTCATGAACTAACATCACTAACTCTATCTATGAAGCCTCTAAAAAACTGAGATGGACGTAGGGACAAGACCCACGACATCCTAATGAACTAAAATACTGAAAGAAATAAAAAGCATCATTCACAAAGCTAGGAGGCTCACCAACTGACTCTAAGTGCTCAACTGGATCAACAAGGCGCTAAATGTTGATTCTGGTTACCTGCGTCTGCATCATAATAAGATGCAGGCCAACTGGCATCAGTACATTAAATGTACGAGTATGCGAGTTGGAAAGCTAAACATAATTTAAGCTTGAAAAGAATCTAGAAGAAACATTTACCTTGACTTTACTCAATTCCTGAATAACTTAACTCAATATAAAGAAATAAAACACATGCAATATATAGAAAGCTTTTAAAACAGTAGAAAACAACTTAGTTCGTTAAAGAAAATGCAATAACAAACTCAACTTTACTCATATAATAAAGTAATATTGTTTCTGTGAGAGTTTTCTCTAACCGACAACCATCACTATGAGCCTAAGTGGCCATACAATGTCTTACCCACACTACCAGAACTGTCCTATATTTTGTCGTCATATAGAACGCTTGACTAAGTGGATCCACTAGTCTATTCTAAAAAGCATCTTAAGGAGTCATCTAAAAAGTATGATCCTTTACTACCTGTTGACACCCAATTTTGACCCTCCACAATATAAATTAATCATCGATCTTCTCCAAATTTTCAAATGATTTTAAATTATTAGTTTTATAAAAATTTCTAGAAAATAAAATAAATATAGTTTGCAAGTTATCTTAAATAGTTTCGTCACTTTTTTTATAATTTTTAAATAATATATATGTTTTATTTAATTATATATATAATTAATGTATTTCATTAATATTCAAAAATCATCAAAAAAATATTTTATATTTTAAATATTTTATTAGTGATGGTTATAATTTTGAATTAATGAGTTTTAGGAAATTCAAAATACTTTCAAGTTATTTTTTAAGTAATTTTGTCATTTTAAATAATAAATATGTATACTTTTACAATCATGTTATTTTATAAATATTTCAAAATAATCACAAAGATTTTACATTTTAGTTAAATATTTTATTAATTTACTTTAAGCTATAGTTATAATTTCGAGTTAATTAGTTTGTAATTAAATTAATTATTATATTTCGTTAAGATTATAAAGCTCGTTAATTAATTAATGTTAATTTATCTTAAATTAAACTCAATTTGGCTATTTCTTAAATTCCAAAACCTAACCAAAATCCACCTCCAATCTTGAACCAAACTTTGGCACATTATTCTTGGCCCAAATCAATTACAATCAGCCCATTCCCTCAATACCAAGCCCAAAATCGTTCAATACAAAGAGGCCCATCAACCCACTAACTCTCTTAACAAAACTATCCAACAATACAAAACATACAGCCACAATACATACACGTACCAAACTGACCCGACCCCTACACCTCTGTATCTTCCTCGCGAGAACAACGATCGAAAGAAACCCAAAAATTCATCCAAATACGCAGCGTACAATACACCCATCGATACACGTACAAGCCAAACCGACCCCTGTACGTTTTCATCTTCTTCCTCAGCACGAACAGTGACCAGTCCATCAACGCCTAACAAATCCAGAAAAAGCTGCACCGTCCTCAATCTCTTCACTGTTTACTCGAAAAGAGCATGAGAATTTGAATTTCAAATTCGAAATTTTGACCCCAAATTCCCTCTATATAAGCCTCCATTTTTCTTTAGTGTGGGGTGGGGAAAAAGTGGAAAAGAAAAAGTGGAAAAGAAAAGTGGGGAAAAGGTGGAAAAGGAAAACGTGGGGGAAAAGGAAAAAGTGGCGACTCTTTTCTAAGTATTTTTCTCAAATTGTTTTATACTTGGAACGTTTCAAAAAATTATTTTTCTAAAGGTTAGTAAAATTACGGCATAACACTACCCATGATGACTACATGGTTTATGGAGACGTGAGTTATCTGATCTCAAGCTCGTCCCCATATAGGTGCTCAATACTACTCCCAAAATATACTTTAGCTCATATGTTTGTAAAAAAAAAATTCTTTCTTTGGTTTGAGATAATTACTCAATGGCTTAGCTTAAATGCTCTCTTGGAAATCTCAATTTCCTTTCTTGCTCAAATGTGAAAACATTTTAACTCTTGGGAATACTTAGTTCCCGTATAATCTTTGAAAAATGAACTTTACTCTTATTCTTTACTGAAAACTAGATCAAAGGCTCTTTTGGAAATCTCAGTTTTCTTTCTTGTTTAAATTTGAAAACATTACTCTTTCGGAATACATAGTCCCGATATACTCTTTTGAAGAAATGCACTTCAAACGTTACTCTTTACTCAACACAAAACTCAAGTATTAAAACAAAGTTAAAACATTTGTAAATTACTTTTGGAAAACTTTATGAACTTCTCTTGACTTGACTCTTAACTTTTCTTGACGTAACTCTTAACTTTTCTTGACTTGACTCTTAACTTTCCTTGAATTGAATTATGGATTCAAGGATTGTGATTTGTGATAGGAAATATCTCACGATGTTTAGGAATGATTTTGGATAGCTAAAACATGAGAAATGATCAAGAAATCACTGCCTGGAAACTAGTCTGCGAAGCGGAGGTGTATTTAAATTTTGGTTGCGAAAATACTTTTTGAAGCAGAACAGTCGGTGACCGCTCTGCTCCGCGAAGGCATTTTTCCCAAATCTGGGGAGCAGGTTCGCGACGCGGAGCCAGTGCCCAGATTGGCCCGACTAATTTTCTTCTTCATTTTCTAACCCCATTTCACATAAACACAGTTCTTTTTCTCTAATTCCCCTTAGATTCAGATACCCAGTATGTATACACAAGAATCTAACTAAAGGAAATAACATTTTAACCTCAAGGGCCTCCTCAATCTCAACCTAACTCAAGAACAAAGGTCAATTTCAAGAACACCATTCAAGATTGATCAACTTTCAATTTTCTAGAACAAACTTCGCTGAAATAAACATGATTGGCGCATGGGTGAATGAACCCAATGCTATGAAAGACTCATATACCAGGTAGGGATCACCCCTTGACGAAATCCATGAGCCTAGCTTCAAGAACTTGCCGATTCCTTGCTCCTTCTCCTCTTTTCTCCTCTTCTTTTCTATTCTCTCAAAACCCTAACTTGTTTATCAAAAGCGTAGACTGAATCCAATCAGTTTAGACCCCAACTTAATTACCAAAAACTAAATGAATTAATTGGGTATGAAAAGACCATAATGCCCTTCAATAATCCGGATTGGACTTTCCTTATTAGAACAACCCAACTTCAAATGGGCATATCTCACTTATACGAACTCAGAATCGCGCAAACTCAGCGACCTTGGAAAGATTAATCCAAGATATTTCCTACAATATCTGGAAACGCACATCAATCATCCTGAGATAGGAGGTATGGTCGTTTGAATTTGACCAAAAACTCAAGCATAACTTAACTTAACCAATTTTCCAGATTTTTATTATTTCCAAAAATCACTCTTTCTAATTCTAGCACTTTCTAGTTCTTTCTATTTGCGAAATGTTACAATATCTCTCCCTTGGGAACATTCATCCTTGAATGAGATTACTCTTAGTAGGCTGAGGGTGTAACATTTAACATTCAGCTCAAACACCCAACAAGCAATGCAATTACAATATGCTAATATTATAAATACAAGACAAGAAAATGATTAGTACCTTAATTTGGAACTTCTCCGAATTCAAAGAGATGTGGATATCCATGCTTCATATCTTCCTCATCTTCCAAGTAGCTCCCTCAACAAACTGGTTCCTCCAAAGAAGTTTGACTGATGCTACCTCTTTTGTTCTCAACTTGCAAACTTGGCGATCTAGAATCTGAACCGGAATCTCCTCATAAGGTAAGCAATCCTTGATACCAATATCTTCAGTCGGTATGCTAAATGAAGGATCGCCCATACAACTTTTTCAACATGGAGATATGGAACACTGGATGGACTGCTGTTAACTCTTCTGGTAGCTCTAACTCATAGGCTACATTATCAATCCTCTTGGATATTCTGTATGGACCAATATACCGGGGACTAAGCTTTCCTTTCTTACCAAATCTCATAACACCCTTCATGGGTGAAACTTTCAAGTATACCAAATCATCTACTTCAAACTCTAACTCCCTTCTCCTACCATCAGTGTAGGATTTCTGACGACTCTACGCTGTTTTCAATCTCTCTTGAATGAATTTCATTTTCTCCATAGCTTGATGAACTAAGTCTGGTCCTATTAACCTAGCTTCACCAACTTCAAACCATCCCATAGGAGATCTACATCTTCTCCCATAAAGAGCTTCGTAAGGAGCCATCTGAATGCTAGAATGGTAACTATTGTTGTAAGCAACTCAATGAGAGGTAGGTGATCATCCCGATTACCTTCGAAATCAATCACACAATCTACCTTGATACCTCAAAATACTATCTCCTCCTTGTTCAAAAGCTATCACTTTTTTCTTATGAACACTTTTCTTTAATTCAAGCAATAAAGGTTCTTGGTCTTGCTTCTCTTTTACTTCTGACACTAATGATGATTCAGCTCCATTCATCTCCACTATTCCTCCTTCTATGGAATCCATTAGTCGAATTCCTACTCGTGCAAGTCTATGCACCTCTTTTGCTAACTTTCTCTTTTCTTCCTCAACATGGGCGGTACTACACATAAACAACCTGCTTAAAGCATCAGCAACAACATTAGCCTTACTTGGGTGATAAAGAATACTCATGTCATGATCTTTGAGTAACTCTAACCAACTTCTCTGTCTGAGATTAAACACTTTCTGACTAAAGACATACTGAAGACCCTTGTGATCGGTGAACACATCCACATGCACACCATAAAGATAATGGCGCCATATTTTCAAAGCAAATACTACAGTAGCCAACCCTAAGTCATGGGTTGGGTAATTCTTCTCATGAACTTTCAACTGTCTAGAGACATAAGCTATAACTTTGCCCTTCAGTATTAATACGCAACCCAAACCAACTCTAGAAGCATCGTAATACACCACAAAACCTTGAGTACCTTCTGGTAAGGTCAAAACTGGGGTAATAGTCAACCTCATTTTCAATTCCTGAAAGTTTTTCTCATAAGTTTCAGACCATTGAAACTTCACTGTTTTCTGAGTCAACTTGGTCAAAAGAGACGAAATAGACGAGAACCCTTCGAAAAACCTTTTATAATATCCAGCCAACCCCAAGAAACTCCTAATATAGTTGGAGATGTAGGATTAGGCCAATTCTGCACTGCCTCTATTTTCTGAATATCAACTTTAATTCCATCACTGGAAACTATGTGGCCCAAGAACGCCACAGACTCAAGCCAAAACTCACATTTAGAGAACTTGGCATATAACTCACTATCTTTTAAAGTTTGAAAAACTATTCTGAGATGACTAACATGATCTTCTTCATTTCCTGAATAGATTACTAGGTCATCAATGAAGACGATAACAAACATGTCTAAATAAGGTTTGAATACTCTATTCATAAGGTCCATGAATGTTGCATGCGCCTTGGTCAAACCAAAGGTCATCACCAAAAACTCATAATGACCATAACGGGTTCTTAAAGCTATCATTGGAATATCACATTCCCTTACTTTTAACTGATGGTAATCTGATCTGAGGTCTATCTTAGAAAAATAGGTAGCACCCTAAAGCTGATCGAAAAGATCATCAATTTTTGGAAGAGGATACTTATTCTTGATGGTAACCTTGTTCAACTGACAGTAATCTATACATATCCTAAGGGAACCATCCTTCTTTCTCACAAATAAGACCAGAGCGCCCCAAGGTGAGACATTTAGTCAAATAAAACCTTTCTCTATAAGATCTTTCAACTGCTCTTTTAGCTCTGTTGGTGCAATGCTATATGGCGGAATAGAAATATGACAAGTATCATGAATAGTATCTATACCGAAGTCTATTTCTCTCTCAGTAGGGACTCCGGGAAGATCATCTGGAAAGACTTATGGAAACTCCTTTACAACTTAAACTGACTGAATAGGAAGTATCTCAACACTAGAGTCATTAACTCGGACTAAGTGATAGACACACCCCTTGGAAAGTAACTTTATTGCCTTAAGGTATGAAATAAAATGACCCTTAGGCACTGTTGAACTACTCTTCAACTCTATAACTAGTTCACTGAAAACTGGAACTTGACTACTCGAGTTCTACAATCTATTGATGCATAAAAGGCATGAAGCTAGTCCATACCTAGAATGACATAAAAAACTACCATGTCTAACTCAACTAAATCAGCCATGGTACTCCTGTGATTGACGAAAACGGAACAATCACGATAGATTCTTTCTGCTAGAATAGACTCACCATCAGGTGTAAAAACACTAAAGGGCTCAAGAAGTTTCTTAAAAAGAACATCAAAACTGGAGACTTGGATCATACTAGTGACAACATATAACGAATCCTCTTGCTATCAGCGACTAGTGATAGCATAAAGACCGTTTCCTTCTCCGCCTGCCCCTGAAGTAGTTCATCTAGATACAGCTCTATCTGGTGGAGCAACTGAAGAAGACTGGGCTCTATTGCCCCCATTACCATTACTCTGTCTGCTCTTAGGACACTCTCTCATAAAATAACCGTTCTGGCCACACTTGGAGCAACTAGTGGAGCCATCACGATACACCCCTGAGTGGCTCCTACCACACGTAGCACATGCATGAGTCTTAGTACCCCATTGTGCCTTACTACCTTGTGAATGCGCGGGTCTAGCTCTGAAGTTCCAAGAATTCTGACTATTGTACTCACAGTTGTTCCTTGGTGCAGGTTCACTAGCAGATGATGGAGCAGGTCCTTTCTGCTTATGTTGGAAAGAAGACCGGTTCACATTACTTTTTTGCTGCCCGGATTCATTCTCTGATGTCTTAGCCCTCTTATTCTCAAACTCTTCTCTATCCTTCAGCTGGTCCTTCTCAATTTTTTGCACATGGATCATCAGCGTTGCTATGCCCATGTAACCTATTAGCATGGCTGCTTTACTTTCCTTACTTGACAGACGAGGCAACCCAACAACGAAAAAAAAAACTCATCCTGCTCCTCATGTCGGCAACCATATCTTTGCTTCTCTTAGCTCACGAGGAAAGAAACGCCTCATGAAGGCACTCTTGACCATAGGCCAACTCACAATCGATTACGCACAAGTACAAGTTAGAAAGAAACTTTTTAGAGATAAAACTCTAACGCACGAAATGAGTATGAAAGAAGTGAAGGAATTCCAAAATGTTGCAGCCTCCTATTTATAGATGTGGTGCGCTTCACACCGATAACTAGCACTCTACAGACAAAGCTTCATGGACTCCCTAGGACTCTTGAACTCTGTGCTCTGATACCAAGCTTGTCACACCCAGAGCCTACACCCTGGACTTGGCTGGCACTCGAGAACAATTGCTGGCCCAAAGCGAACCCTTGGCCTGGCTTACTTACTCAGCAGAAGACTTTACCCGAGATAAATACATTTAAAACAAGTAAACTGAACTACTCAAAATATAACTTAGAATGTATTATAATAACATTCACTGCCAAAGTGGCAACTCAAGTCTCAACTTAACTGAAAAGGAAAAGTAAAGACTCATGAACTAACATCACTAAATCTATATATGAAGCCTCTAAACAACTGAGATGGACATCGGGACAAGACCCACGACATCCTAATGAACCAAAATACTAAAAGCAATAAAAAGGATCCTTTGTAAAGCTAGAAAGCTCACCATCTGACTCTGAGTGCTCAACTGGATCAACGAGGCGCTGAATGTTGATCATGGTTACCTATATCTGCATCATAATAAGATGCAGGCCAACTGGCATCAGTACATTGAATGTACGAGTATGAGAGTTGTAAAGCTAAACATAACTTAAGCTTGAAAAGAATCTGGAAGAAACACTTACCTTAACTTTACTCAACTCCTAAATAACTGAACTCAATATAAAGGAATAAAACACATGCAATTTATAGAAAGCTTTTAAAATAGTAGAAAACAACTTAGTTCGTTAAAGAAAATGCAATAACAAACTCAAATTTACTCATATAATAAAGTAATATAGTTTCTGTGGGAGTTTTCTCTAACCGACAACCATCACTATGAGCCTAAGTGGTCATACAACGTCTTGCCCATGCTGCCAGAACTATCCTATACTTTACCGTTATATAGAACGCTTAACTAAGTTAATCCACTAGTCTATGCTAAAAAGCCTCTTAAGGAGTCATCTAAAAAGTATGATCTTTTACTACCCATGATGGCTACATGGTTTATGGAGACGTGCATTATCTGAAGTCAATCTCATCCCCATATTGGTGCTTAATACTACTCCCAAAATATACTTTAACTCATATGTTTGTAAAAATAAAACTCTTTCTTTGGTTTGAGATAATTACTCAAAAACATAGCTTAAAAGCTCTCTCGGAAATCTCAATTTCCTTTCTTGCTCAAATATGAAAACATTTTAACTCTTGGGAATACTTAGTTCCCATATAATCTTTGAAGAATGAACTTTACACTTACTCTTTATTGAAAACTATCTAAAGGCTCTTTTGGAAATCTCAGTGTCCTTTCTTGTTTAAATGTGAAAACATTTACTATTTGAGAATACATAGTCCCGATATACTCTTTTGAAGAAATGCACTTAAAACTTTACTCTTTACTCAACTCGAAACTCAAGTCTTAAAACAAAGCTAAAACATTTGTAAACGACTTTTGGAAAACTTTATGAATTTCTCTTAACTTAACTCTTGACTTCTCTTGACTTGACTCTTAACTTCTCTTGACTTGACTCTTAACTTTTTTTAACTTGACTCTTTAACTTCTCTTGACTTGACTCTTAACTTTTCTTGACTTGACTCTTAACTTTCTTTGAATTGAATTATGGATTCAAAGATTGTGATTTGTGATAGGAAAGATCTCATGATATTTAGGAATAATTTTAGATAGCAAAACATGAGAAATGATCAACGAATCACTGCCCGGAAACAAGTCCACGACGCGGAGATGTATTTACATTTTTGTCACGAAAATACTTTTTTTAGGCAAAACGGTCCGTGACAGCTCCGCTCCGCAGAGGCATTTTTACTAAATTTGGGGAGCAGGTCCGCAACGCGGAGCTAGTGCCCAGATTGGCCCGACTAATTTTCTTTTTCATTTTCTAACCCCAATTCGCTTGAACTTGGTTCTTTTTCTCAAATTCCCTTTAGATTCAGATACCCAGTATGTGTACACAAGAATCTAACTCTATCAACTCAAGGAAACAACATTTTAATCTCAAGGAACTCCTCAATCTCAACCTAATTCAAGAACATAGGTCAATTTCAAGAACACCATTCAAGATTCATCAACTTTCAATTTTCTAGAACAAACTTCGCTAAAATAAACATGATTGGTGCGTGGGTGAACGAACCCAACGCCATGAAAGACTCACATACCTTGTAGGGATCATCCCTTGACGAAATCCACGAGCCTAGCTTCAAGAACTTGACGATTCCTTGCTCCTTCTCCTCTTTTCTCCTCTTTTTTTCTCTTCTTTCAAAACCCTAACTTGTTTATCAAAAGCGTAAACTGAATCCAATAAGTTTAGACCCCAACTTAATTACCAAAAATGAAATTAATTAATTGGGTATGAAAAAGACCATAATGCCCTTCAATAATCCGGATTAGACTTTCCTTATTCGAACATCCTAACTTCAAATGGGCATATCTCACTCATATAAACTAGGAATCGCATAAACTCAGCGGCGTTGGAAAGATTATTCCAAGATCTTTCCTACAATATCTAGAAACACACCTAACTCATCCTGAGCTAGGTGTTATGGTCCTTTGAAGTTGACCAAAAATTCAAACTTAACTTAACCAATTTCCAGATTTTTATTATTTCCAAAAATCACTCTTTCTAATTCTAGCTCTTTCTAGTTCTTTCAATTTGCGAGATGTTACATCAATAATGTAACATTCACATATATACATGTCTCATAATGAAGCAAGAACAAACATACATCACACAATCATAGAATCACAACCATCACCTACCACGAAACAAGTTTGAAACCCTAAGAAACTTGATTATTTCCTTTCCAGATTCGTTCCGCTTGTTCTTGGTCTACAAACAATCAATATAATACGGGAATCAATAAACAATCATTAATTATCCAGATTACTAACAATTCTATGAACCCTAGATCAAATACATGATCCCAATTATCCCAATTAGGGTTGTTTCCACCATATATTATGGATCAAAACCCTCCCCCATCGATATTTACCAATTATATTACATTCTACGGATCGAAAAATGGATTCAGGGAGTTAAATTCTTGCCTTTAGCCTCAAGAATGGTGAAAAATGTTCAAGAAATCCTATGGGATTGTCTCCAAACGCTCAAAGTTGAAAAGTGCAAAATAAAGTCATTTTGGGGTTTATTTACGACTTTAAGTCACGTCTGGCCCGCCACAGCGGCCCTCACCCCGCTACAGCGGCACCGCTAGAGCGACCAAAACCACCGCCAAAGCAGGGTGCACGATAACGTGAGCTATTTTAATATTTCCAAGACCCCTATTTCACAACATACCTTTAACCAACGACACTCAGAAAATACCGTTCACGCTAAGATCGATTCTGGAACTTCTACTCACCCGTATTCAATTTCGTAAAGTCTTACGGATTCTTTAACGACCTATCTAACTACTCATGTAATCAAAATCATAAATAAGTCACCCAATTGTTACCAGATTTCCCTTCACCTCAAAGACTCCGATTTCGTCCAAATCTGAACTAGGTTGGGAAATTCCAAGTTACTTAAAAAGAGTTTTGCGACCCAAAATATTTCCCCATTGGCTTTTTTATATCGATGGAACCCGGGCATTAAAATAGATACCAATTTACCCATCACTCGTCCCCGAGTGACAAACTTAGGACAAATAGGCTAAGGAAGGAATAAAGAAGTACATGAATCGACGAACAATTGGGGATACTTATCTCGCATGTCCCTCTTGGTTTCCCAAGTAGGCGTCTCAACTGGACGATGCTTTCATGAACCTTCACAGACTTAATCTCTTTGGTCCTCAACTTGCGCACATCACAATCAAGAATTGCAATCGGTTCCTCCTCATATTGGAGGTCTTTGTCTAATACAATTGAGTCCCACTTAATGATATATTCCCCGTCATCATGTTATCTCTTCAACATGGACACATGAAATACCGAATGAACATCCGATAAATTAGGAGGTAAAGCCAATCTATACGCCACTGGTCCTACATATTCAAGAACCTCAAAGGGACCAATATATCGTGGACTTAGCTTACCTTTCTTGCCAAATCTCACCACCCATTTCATAGGTGATACCTTAAGAAGAACATTCTCACCGGTTTGAAATGTCATGTCTCTTACCTTATGGTCTGCATACTTCTTTTGTCCACTCTGGGCTGCTAAAAGCTTAGCTTGAATACTCCCCACCTTATCTTGAGAATCCTTCACTAAATCAACCCCCAAAGGTTTCACCTCTCCACCCTCGAACCAACCTATGGGTGATCTACATCCTCTCCCATAAAGTGCCTCAAATGGAGCCATATCTATGCTGGAGTGATAACTATTATTATAAGAAAATTCACACAAAGGTAAGAACTTATCCCAATGCCCTTCAAAATCAATCACACATGCCCTCAACATGTCTTCTAACACTTGAATAGTCCTCTCTGACCGCCCGTCTGTCTGTGGATGGAAGCCTGTACTAAAATTGAGTTGTGTGCCCAATTCATCATGTAACTTCCTCCAAAACTTGGCTGTGAATTGGGTACCACAGTCTAAGATGATAGAGATGGGCACCCTATGCAACCACACTATCTCTTTCATATACACCTTAGCCAATTGTTCAGCATTATAATCAATTCTTACTGAAATAAAATGGGCTGACGTAGTCAATCTATCAACCACTACCCAAAAAGAATTAAACTTCCCCAAAGTCTTGGGAAGACCTACCACAAAATCCATGGCTATCCTTTCCCACTTCCATTCCGGAATTGACATTCTTTGAAGCAAACCTGCAGGCCTTTGATGTTCATACTTCACTTGTTGACAATTCTGGCATTTAACCACAAACTCGGTTATATCGTTCTTCATGCTCGGCCACCAATAAATTCGCTTCAAATCTTGATACATCTTGGTCACACCCGAATGAATAGAATATTATGACTTATCAGAATCTATCAACATTTGAATCAAATCATCAACTCGGGGAACACAAATTCTTCCTTTGAAACTAAGTACGCCTTCCTCATCAAGAGTGGTCTCTTCTCCCTTACCAATCACAGTCTTCTTTCTAAGCTCCTCCAAATTATCATCTTCAAATTGTTTGGCCTTGATCTCCTCAATAAACGTGGCCTTCACTTCAATACTAGCTAACACCCCACCTCTTTTTGAGATGCCCAACTGCATGAATTTAGACTCCAAGGTCTGAATTTTCTTAGCCAAAGGTCGCTTGGTTACACTCAAGCAAGCGAAACTACACATACTCACCGTTTTTCGACTCAAAGCATTTGCCACTACATTAGCTTTACCCGGATGGTATTGAATGGTAACCTCATAATCTTTAAGTAACTTCATCCACCTTCGCTGTCTCAAATTCAGATCCATTTGAGTAAACATATGCTGCAAACTACGATGATCAGTAAAGACTTCACACTTAACACCATAGAGGTAAAGTCGCCAGATCTTAAAAGCAAACACTACCGCTGCCAACTCCAAATCATGTGTTGGATAATTCCTCTCATGCACCTTCAATTGACGCGATGCAAAAACTATAATATTCTTATACTGCATTAACAAAACACCCAAACCAGAATGTGAAGAATCACAATAAACAATAACATCTTTACCTTCTATCGGTAATGCTAGGATAGGTGCGGTGGACAAAAGAATCTTGAGCTTTTGGAAGCTCTCCTCACATTTTTCAGTGCATTCAAATGGTATCTCCTTTTTGGTCAAATTAGTCAAGTGGGTGGCAATAGAAGCAAAATTCTTAACAAATCGATGATAATATCTAACGAGCCGCAAAAAACTCCTAACTTTCATCACAGATATTGGTCGAACCCAATTCTTAATCGCCTCAATCTTTTGAGGATCTACCATTACTCCTTCTTTCGAAACTACAGTCCCCGAGAATGCAACCGAAGTCAACCAAAATTCACACTTAGAGAACTTAGCATACAACCTTTGTTTCCCAAGAACACCCAAAACAATACGAAGATGGTCGGCATGCTCTTCCTCACTTTTCGAATAGACCAAAATATCATCAATAAAGACTATGACAAAAGAATCAAGAAATGGCTTGAACACCCCATTCATCAAACTAATGAAAGCTGCAGGCGCATTGGTCAAACCAAAAGACATAACCAATAACTCATAGTGCCTATAACAGGTTCTTAACGTAGTCTTGGGCACATCCTCAAGCCTAATTTTCAACTGATGGTAGCCATACCTTAGATCAATCTTAGAGAAAACCGATGCACCTTGCAATTGGTCAAAAAAATCATCTATTTGAGGTAAAGGGTACCTGTTTCGAATAGTGACCCTATTCAATTGCCAGTATTCTATACGAATTCTCATAGTACCATTATTTTTCTTAACAAACAAAACTGGAGCACCCCATGGGGAAGCACTAGGACGAATAAATCCTTTATCAAGAAGCTCTTGGATTTGAGCCTTAAGCTCTCTTAATTCTGCTGGAGCCATGCGATATGGAGGGATAGAAATGGGCTGCGTACCAGGCTCTAAATCAATGCAGATATCTATATCTCTATCTGGAGGCATACCATGCAAGTCATTAGGAAACACTTCTCTAAATTCTGTCACCACAGGAATAAACTCAATAGATGAAGTCTCAACCTCAAAATCCTTAACATGGGCCAATTAAGACAAACAACCCTGCTCTACCAATTTTCTAGCCCGTATAGAGGATATGATCTTAGCTTGCTTTGGCTCGTACACCCCTTCCCACTCTAATTTTTCCCTTTTCGGAATATCTAGAGTATAGACTTAGTATTACAATTAAGAACAACATAATAGGGGGACAACCAAGTCATGCCTAAGATTGTATCAAAATCAGTCATATCCAAAATAACCAAATCAACCTAGGTCTGAAAACCCATAAACAAAATAGGACAAGCATGATAGACATAGGTCACAATAAATAACTCTCCAACAAGGGTAGAAACATGGATAGGGGCATCAGGTATATCCCAAATCATATCAAACTTTGAGGCAAATCTCACGAATACATATGCATAAGTAGAACCCGGATCAAATAACACATTAGCCATCCGGTCACAGATAAGAATAGTACCTGTGATCATCACTTCAAACACCTATGCCTCATTCTTGCTCGGAAAGGCATAACACTGGGACCTATCATCTTAAAGATCCACTTTTCTGCCTGGTTGAACGTTACCCCTGCATGCATTACCATTTCCTCTACCTCCACGGCCACACTGATTACCTCCTCGCCCACCTTGTGGAAGCCCTCGACCATTATTACCATTTCTCGCAGGTACCACTACTATAGACTGCTGCTGCACAGAGTCTAACACACATTGGTAGGGACAATCTCTCCTCATATGCCCAGGTTCACCACAGTTATAGCATGTACAATCAAAAGATGGCCTGCTGTCGCTAAAGGTTCGACTCCCTAGCTATGTTGAATCAAATTATGAGATAGAGTTCCCGAGTAGTTACCTGTAGAGGCTAGTATAGCGGATTTAATTAGCTTGGCTGCAAGCGTTGGCCTTCCAGACACTGTGGAGTAAGAACCTTGAAAGTTACCTGAGTTCTTGGCCCTTTCTGCCAATTCCTTAGCCTGACCATCTCACCTCACCCCCTCCACTTTCTTAACATAGTCGGTTACCTCATTGAAGCTCCTCCCTGCAGAAGTCATATGAACAGATAATACTTGTAACTTAGAATTTAGTACCCTAATAAATAACCGGATTCTCTCTTCCGCAGTAGATAACAATTGAGTAGCATATCTAGAGAAAGCATGGAACTTGGCCTCATAAGCAGCCATAGACATACCATATTTGCTCCAAAGCCATGAACTCATCCTTCTAGCGATCTCTCAAAGTTCTAGGCACATACTTCTCTAAAAATAGAGCATGAAATTGGGTCCAAGTAAGTGGAGGTAAAGTAGAAGATCTATATTCCATATAAGCTCTCCACAACTGCTTAGCCTTACCTTGAAATTGAAAGGACACAAACTCAACCCCATGCTGATGGACATTCCCAACTTATGAAGCCTCTCATAGAAATCTAAGATGAATTCATAAGCATCCTCATTCTCTACACAAAGAAACACATGAGGCTTTAGTTTAAAAAACATACTCAACATTTCATGCTCACTATCAGTCATAACAGAACCCAACAAAGGATGGAAGAAAACATCATTACCTCCCGTTCCACCCACCTTGGGCACAGTGCTATCAACAAGGGGATTAGTAGGAGCTTGAGTTGCTTGAGAAGAAGGAAGCACTCCAGGACCAACCAACCCTTTCAGGAATGACATGATCTGTCGAGCTAACACTAGGTCTATGGGAGGAAAATTGGTAGTCTCAAACTTTACCTCTTCCTCTTGTCCAACCTCCTCAACATGTTCAACCTTAATATTCTCTTCTATCTCTTCATGATGCACATGAGGGGCCTAATTTCTAGGAGCATCTCCAACCGGTGCTCCATCTGTAACACGAGCTACTCTTCCACGATTTCTACCCCTGCCTCGACCACGACCCCTCGCTGCAGATTCCTTAGCTAGAGCATTGATGGGAGCTACTGGCCTTACGCCGTTGAATCTAGTGTTAACCATCTGCGGACAGTACAGTGAAGGAGGTTAGATACCAATTTGGATCGCCAGTTACTACAAAAAAGTTTTTCGACCCAAAAATTTTCCCCGTGTGCTTTTCTATAACGACGAAACCCAGTCATTACAATATAGTAGTATGTAATGTTCCGACATACGAAGTTAGCATGATGTACTCTAAATTCATTTGTTTTTGTTAACAATTTCTCTTGTGATGTAGATATATGTTTCTGAATATCTTTTTTTAAAATCACGATTTGTTTTTTGATAGTCAAGACAGAAGAATGACTTTATTTATCAATGTTACTTATTTGATTTAGATTGTCAAGTTGCTTGCTTCAAAATAACTATTACTATATAAACATTGCCCTTTTGTTTTATTGATTTACTATTTCTTAATATTTAAGTATTTTCGACAAAGAAAAGTTTATGACTTGTAATAAAGATAGTTAAAGTTTGTATTAGTGTAGTTTTTATTGTAGTCTAAATTTATTTACTTTTGTTAACAATTTCTCTTGTGATATAGATATATTCTTCTGAATATTTTTTTCCAAAATTATTCAACTTCTCAAGAGTTAGAGAATTGCCACCATTTGTTTTTCTGATGGCTAAGACAAGAGAATGACTTTATTTATAAATGCTACTTATGTGATTTAGATTGTCAGGAAGTTTTCTTCAAAATAATTATTACTATATAAACATTTCTCTCTTGTTTTACTGATTTATTATTTCTTAATATTTTATTATTTTCAGCGAATAAAAGTTCATATGACTTGTACTAACACCATTTGAAGTTTGTATTAGTTTAATTTTTATTGTAGTATAAATTCATTTGTGTTTTTAACAATTTCTCTTGTGATGTAGATATATGTTTCTGAATATCTTTTTCCAAAATTATTAAACTTCTCAAGAGTTAGAGAATTGTCACGATTTATTTTTTTGATGCTGAAGACAAAGGAATTACTTTATTTATCAATGTTACTTATATAATTTGGATTGTTAGAAAGTTTTCTTCAAAATAGTTGTTACTGTGTAAACATTGCCTTTTGTTTTACTAATTTTCTATTTCTTAATATTTTAGTATTTCAAACGAAGAAAAGTTCATATGACTTCTAATAACGTCAGTTGAAGTCTGTATAGTTTAATTTTTATTATATATATTTGGGTAGGTATTTATATATGTCACGAATGTATTTTCAAGTTAACAAGAGCTTCTAACCTTAAAATATATTATTTTAAAATATTCTAAGTTCTTTTTTTTAAAAAAAATAACTCACAAAAAATGTGAATATATGTGTCATTTAAAATTTATCATTAACAAATAAAATTTATATTCAGTAATATGGAATAAACATTTTCATTTTATCCCTACACTAAATTAAAATCTAATAACTATAAAAAAAATAGTAACATTAATTAAAAATGCCATTTATATATGTAAGTATAAAATTTATTAGAAATTCATCTATTGCACATTAATTCTTTAGTTGTAACATTATAAATTCTTTTAGTTATTACCAATTATTGCAAATGTTATTCACATTCTTTTAGACTCTTTAGTTATAATACTATGAATTCTCAAAGTTATTACATTAATTATTTCTATCTTTCATCTTTCCTTATATTAACTTTTGACCAATAATTTTTCATATTTTTTTACCGCCTCTATATATATGATAACACGGTGTTGTTAGTTTTCCTTGGACGAATCATGTTCGGTTGAATAAATTGAAATTTTTTTACAAGTATATGAACTATATCTTTGTTGGGTGTAAGATAAACATGTCATTATATATATGATTTCACAGATATAATATATTCTTTAATTTTAATTTTTAGTTTTTCCAGTTAAAAAAAGAGGAAACATTTCTTAGTTAACTATGGATAATCAGATAACAATCTTTGATTTATGTACACAGTCAATCGAAAAGTCAAAGATGAGAGCCAACAAAAAGAACGTCATTTATTATGTTATAACTTATAAATAAAAATTAATATACAAAAATAGTTCAAAATAATAAAATGTAGTTGTTCTCCACATGTCCATATGGCATCTAAACATATTAAGTGAAATACACGTGTAAAACATAACTGGCTAGATGACAAAAAAAATACACAACAAATATCGTCTATAAGGTAATATTAGGGAGATACGACTAATTACATGATTGAACCTCATCAAATTGAAATAAATATATAAATTATTGCATTTAACTAATATTAGTGAGATACGACTAATTACAGGATTGAACCTCATCAAATTGAAATAAATATATACATTATTGCATTTAACTAATAAAAATTTTTATTGACCAGCTTCATAGGTTCATGTGAATAAGATATATATATATATATATATATATATATATATATATGATGATGATGAT
>JAJOOR010025264.1:0-20050 GCA_036250505.1 Solanum acaule | reverse complement strand
GAGGTGGGGTCCATATCCATTAAAAGAGATTGAAATAAATGCATGGCAAATTGAAAAGGTGTCAAATAGACAGGAAAACGGGCCCACATGCATTGAATAGTTGGCAGCCATTGAGTGGGTCACTAATACACGTGGCAGCGTTTGCATTTCACGCTTTTGGCTCCGAAAATCGCGTGTTTATTTATTTAAAGGTAGGATAGTTAAAGTGCCTATTTGTGCATTATGAAAGTTGGATGTCAAAGTTAAAATTTGAAGCCAAATTTAGGGGCCAATATATGTATTATGCCGAATATAAATGATACATGTAACAATTGAATAGTAATCAACTATAAATTGTAATTAGCAAGCATTAGGTACGCATGGGAAATATCCTCCAAATTATAGCATAGCGGGCTGGGTTGGCCGCCTAACCCAATTTAGCTATAGTAGAATGAGAACATATCTAGTGTGATAGCACATGGATGATAAATAATTTCACAAGTAAAAATTGAGTGGGCTAGCTAGCGGTTCTTTGGATTGATATTGCACGTATAGAATTTTTTTTAAAATAGGGTATGCTAATTTCCATGTGATATTCTTTTGTCATTTTCTACTCAATAATTTATTTGCGCTTCATGTGATGTTGCACTTCACGTGATGGTAAACTATCTTATTAAGCTTACGGAAGATCATTCGATAGTATCCGTTTTCCTTTTTCACTTTGAACACCAATGAATCTTTGATGCCAACAATTTATAGATATTTGTCCAATTAATTACAAGCTACATATATGAGGATTAAAGGGAATGAAAAGGGATATTTAAAGATGTAGAATTTGTCTTTAGATACTTGCATCAAATTGTCAAGAACATTTTATCCAACGGTAAATAGTAGAAAATCTCACAAAGGTAGTCGCACTCATAAAATCTTTAGGCTTTGAGGTAATGGCATTACAAATCTACTCTCATTTAACATAATGAATTGGGTAACTTTGTAGGTAAAATATCCTTAGTTAAGTGACTTTGAGGTTATCAAAAAAGTTATTTGATTTTCTGTGAAAAGATTCCTTAGTTAAGTACTTTTAAGGTTATAAAAGAAAGTTAATTATGTGAATAGAACTTGGAATTCAGTCAACGGGTCATCAGAGCTTATCAAGATATGCCTTAAAAAGGCGAAAATGGTGCATTTCCTTTAAAAACCAACTTTCCATCAGTAAAAACTATTAATTCCGCTCTCTTGGAGCTAAAATCAATAGAAAACGAAGTAATTTCCAGTAAGTGTATCAAAAACCTCTTTTCTTTCAAATATCAGAAGCAATTATGTTATCAGTATGCCATGAACATGATTTTACACCAACTCCAACAAGTCATTCTCAAAAGCAGCCATACCACACACACAATCGGGTAAACACCCGTCACCCCGTAGTTGTACTAACCTGGAACTCTAGCTAGTACAAGTCCACAATCTCATACCCTAAGCAATTTAATTAATAAAGTGATAACTCAAAACATAAGTCAAAGGGGATACAAAACACCAAAGCAACCATTGTACATACAATCTAAGTTCCATACCAACTAAGAGCATTCTAAGGATCTAAAATGACAACCAAGCCAAGAATCAATCTAAACTAAGGTTTATCCACTAAAATACTAAGCTAAATAACCAGAAATGGCCAACATTATTATTAAGGATCAAGCACACCTACGTACAAATTCTAAAACCATCCTAACCATCAAACTACTCAAATGTATATATAATCATGCTAAGTCAAGTATAAATCAGAGAAACCATAACCTACCTCAAAGCCGAAACCGCACTCGAACCCCTACTCGAGTGCTTTTCCTTCCGCAGAGCCTCAAAACACTGCCACACTATCAAGAATATAAAGTACAATCAATGCGGGATGAATGGTACCCATATCATAGCTAAGAAACTTGTATAAAAAATAGGTAAAAATCAATTTTCGAGCGTTGTTACGTAATTGAGAAACTAACTCGAAAGTTGGGTGAAGACGGGATTAAATTTGGACCACAAATGGTCCACATACTATTCTTGAAGAATTCGAAATCAAGGAACATTAAGGTTCTAAATGGAAAAGAGTTACGAAAATAAAGCTAGAATCGAGTTTAGTTTAGTAAGTAATATGAGAAAAATTTACCTTTGAATCACTTGAATCGGTCAGGAGACGGGTAAGAACACCTAGAATCGAGCTCTTTGCAATGGGGTTCTTTTCTTTTAATAATGAAAAAAGAGGAGGGATTAAATCCCCAGCAATGACCATAAAAGCGGTCAAGTGGTCCATTAAGCAGCCATCCCTAAAGCCATCAGTTGTTCGCTAAAGCGGCCCAACCCCAAGAGGTGCTTGCCACAAAAGTGGTTAGATAGCCGTTTATGCGGTCCACACTCCCTCAGGACCCCTAATTAAAAAAACTACTTCTAAAGAGGTCAAAGGTCGCTAAAGTCGTCACACCAGTAATTGTTGCATCAACAGTAGGAGCATCAATGCTCCAAACTATAAATTGACCCTCTGAATTTATTAAGGGGCCAAACAACGCAAACGACAAGTTTTACCCATTTTAGAATGATACTCCGGACTCAAAAGAACAACTAAAGGAGGTCGTCTCGTTAGAATGTTGACTCAAGTCAACACTTTGAAGGGAAACAACAACCAGAACGACAAACACCACAAAATCATCCTCATCACCTCAGGATCCAAACCAAATTTTAAACCAAACACAACATTCCCAAGCTAGTTACTCTAACACAATTCTCATATGAGTGTGTTTACCAAGAATGTTGATAGAAGTCAAACTTTGGCTAAAACTTAAAAGTTATAATGCCTAACAACACAAAACTCCAACTGAAAGCCTCAACACCTCAACCAATCATCCTACTACACCAAAAAGGACCTTTTGAAAGTGATTGAATTGATGGAATCCTCATTCGACATCATATTCCCTAGATGTTGACTAAAGTCAACTCTTTCACTTCATAAGACTCCAAAATAGGAAACCTCGCACAAGACTCTCCCAACCACCTCGAGAATCATGCCACCCAACTCAGCATAACACAAAATCTATTAAGAAGCTATGGGAAGGGGAAAAACAGTAAAATCATATCAAAATATAGAAATGACCTCGAGGGTCATTACATGAGGATTTATTAATAGTCTATACCATATAAGACGACCACTCAGCTCATTAATCACTTGTGATATTTTTCATTCTTCAATAAGGTTTGTGTACATCTTACTCTCTACAAACCCCACTTGTGGGATTATAATAAATATGTTGTTTTATTCTTGAAATTTTTCACCTCTTGAAGTGTGTATTTACTAATTCTAGATCATTATGAATCAATAAGAAAAGATAACCTTGAGTGCCTTGTGGTAAGAGAATCCAAGAAAAACTAACCCTTACATAGTTGTAGCTCCACCCCTGGTTGTTGGTTGGTTTCCACTCAGGATCTAAAATGAACCCACTTTACCATTGTACCAAATACTTTCTTTGGTGCAAGAAGGGTCAATACTTTATCTATGCTTCTATTGTCCATAAGAAAAATCAATTATATCATACAATACTTTTACGAAGTGGATTCATATAAACCCTCTTGACACCGGGTAGGTTTCCCCCTGCTTGTGCACCCTGCTCAAATTATAACAAAAGGAATGAGGTTGGGGATAGAAGCCTACAAAAATCACATGAATTTCCTACGGAATTACCTACTAGTGGGGAATCCAATTTTCACCTAATGGTGGATCACTACCCAATACCAATGAATCTTTCACGGACCGAACTTTCTTTTTACCACCCCTATAGCCAAGGTGATAGTACTAGGAACAAACATCCCACCAATCTCGCTGATCTATGTCCCAACTTCCGACCCTTCGAGCGGTATTCACATCCACCTTCATACCAACCATAAATCGAGCAAGACATAACTCCTCTTCCATCCATGACACTCCTCCAACAAGGAATTCGCCCAAAGGTGTATGTTTTCAACTCCAAGAAATCCTTTTTGTAAATATGCAATTTTTTTAAGAAATCCCTATGCATCTCATTAAAATACATATTTACAAAAAAGGATTTATGGAGTTGAGAGCATAAACCTTTGGATGAACTCCCTGATGGAGAGTTATACATGGAATAAGAGTTGATTCTTGTTCGACTTGTGGTTGATGTGAAGGTGGAGTATGAGTTCTGCATGAAAAGTCAGAACTTAGGACGTAGATCAACGAGATTGGAGGGTTCTTTTTTCCTAGTACCATCACCCCTGGTTGTTGGGGGTGATAGAAAGGGAGTTTGGCCCGTGGGAGAATCATAAGGATTGGGTAGTCATCCCCCCATTGGGTGAAAGTTGGATTCTACATTGGTGGCCAGTAATTCCATTGGAAATTCAGTGGTCATCATAGACTTGTATCTCAACCTCATTCCTTATGGTATAATTTGAGCCAAGTACACGAGATCTTGAATGTTCATAGTTATTTCTTGGTTGTTGTCCATATGAAAGCAAAACGTCAGTGAATAGATGGAGAGCCCTATCCCCAACTACGATTGGGATGTTTGATAAATAGAACATTGAATGGTACTACTAGATATTAGTGATTGAGGCATTTGTGGTGGTGGAGCAAGATGGGATTGAATGTCGACAAACAATGCGATGGTAGATGAGGTAAGATTTGTAAGTAGAAATTAAGTTGTGCATTGTATGTGTGAGATGTTTATTTTCCTTCAGATATGAGTGTCTATTTATAGTTATTCTTTATAATTTCTAGCATTTTCAAATTATATTAATATGATTGGTTAAGATATTTTATTATTGGTCAACTTTATAATAATGAGCTCATTTATTATCAGTCAACTTAATAATAATGAGACCCCTTAAATTTGTTAATATATTCCATTAGTCCAATTATATTAATAGGATTGGTCAAGATATTTTATTATTGGTCAACTTTATAATAATGAGTTCATTTATTATCAGTCAACTTAACAATAATGAGACCCCATAAATTTGTTAATATGTTCCATTAGTCCAATTATATTAATAGGATTGGTCAAGATATTTTACTATTGGTCAACTTTATAATAATGAGCTCATTTATTATCAATCAACTTAACAATAATGAGACCCTTTAAATTTGTTAATATGTTCCGTTAGTCCAATAAGTAGTTCAATTAACAATATTGAATATGTCATTCCTTATAATTATACAAATTAGCCTCAATAAGCATATTTCTGACTTCTTTTCCAGAAAAATTAAAATCAAATTTTAACTATATGCCAAATATAGGAATAGATTAGTCAAAGATTATAATAATCTTGGATCAGAAAAAAGGTTAAGTGCAATGTGTCAACAATGACTCTTCTGTGTTTAGCTTACAAACATTTCGTGTAACTTCTTATGCCAAATTTAGAAATAGATTAGTCAAAGATTATAGTAATCTTGAATTAAAAAAAAAAGCTATGTGCAATGACCTTTGTAGTGACTCTGTTCTGTTTAGTTTACAATCATTTCTTGTAACTACTTTTATCACACTAAATATATTCTCAAGTTCAAAAATATTGCAAAAATCCACCTCTAACTTCTTTTATGAGGATCTCCGTAATGAGTTAGGGAAGCATTACGTATAGTCTCGCCATTTTTAAGGAATATTTTTTGCATTTATGGGCCAACTTTTAATTCTACAACTTTCTAATTTTTTTGTGCGTATAAGCCTATGGATTTGGCGCCTTGTGGCACCCATAATTTTTTTCTAAAAAACTTTATGAGGTCCTCCGTTAAGAATTGGGGGAGCATAATGTATAGTCCCACCATTTTTAGACATATTTTTGCATTCACGGCCAACTATTTTGAATCTCGTGACTTTCTTAACTTTTCGTGTGTAATTAGCCCATGGATTTGGCGCCTTGTGTCACTTGAACATTTTTTTCTGAAAAATTTTTATGAGGACCTCCGTAATGATTTGAGGGAGCAATATGTATTGTCCCCACCATATTTTAAAGGTATATTTTCTCATTAACCGGCCAACTTTTAGGAATTACACGTCTTTCTTGATTTTTCATGTGTATTAGCCCATGAATATGGCACCCTATGACATTTCTGGAAAAAAAATTATGAGGAAATAAGTTGGGGGACCATTACGTATAGTCCCACCATTTGAAGACATATTTTTGCATTTACGAGCCAACTATTAGGAATTATGCAATTTTCTTGATAATTCGTGTGTAATTAGCCTTTGTATTTGGCGTCTTGTGGCAACCAAAAGTTTTTTCGGAAAAAACTTTATGAGGACCTCTGTAATGAGTTGGGGAAGCATTACGTATAGTTCCACCATTTTTATGGCATATTTTTGCATTTGTGGGCCAACTTTTAGGAATTACACGACTTTCTTGATTTTTCATGTGTATTAGCCTATGGATTTGGCGCCTTCTGGCACTGAGATTTTTTTTCTAAAAAAATATATGAGGACCTCATTAATGTGTTGGGGGAGCATTACGTATAGTCCCACTATTTTTAGACATATTTTAGCACTTGTGGTCCAACTTTTAGGAATTACACAACTTTCTTGAATTTTCGTGTGTAATTAACCCATGGATTCAGAGCCTTGTGAAACTTGGACATTTTTTTCTAAAAAAAACTCTAAGTGGACCTCCGTAATGAGTTGGTGGAGCATCACTTATAGTCCCGCTATTTTTTAGACATAGTTTTGCATTTATGGGTCAACTTTTAGAAATTACGCGACTTTCTTGATATTTCGCGTGTAATTAGCCCATGGATTTGGCGCCTTGTGGCACCTGGAAATTTTTTTCTGAAAAAAATTAGTAAGGACTTCTGTAATGTGAAGGGGGAGCATTACGTATAGTCCCATCATATTTTGCATTTACCGGCCAACTTTCAGAAAATATACGATTTTGTTGATTTTTCGTATGTATTAACCCATTAATTTGGCGCCTTGTGGCACCCAATTTTTTTTCCTAAAACAATGTATTAGGACTTCTGTAATGAGTTGGGGAACATTACGTATAGTCCCACCCATTTTATGGCATATTATTGCATTTACGGACCAACTTTTAGGTACTACCCGACTTTCTTGATTTTTCGTGTGTAATTAGCCCATGGATTTGACGCCTTGTGGCACCTGGACATTTTTCTTTGGGAAACACTTTATGAGGAACTTTGTAATGAGTTGGGGGAGTATTACGTATAGTCCAACCATTTTTAAGGCATATTTTTCCTTTACAAGCCAACTTTTAGAAAATAAGCGACTTTCTCGGTTTTCTGTGTTACATATATATATATATATCGTACTAATTGCCAAAGAGGTCAAAGGCTGCTAAAGCCGTCACTCCAATAATTGTTGTATCAACAGTTGGAGCATCAATGCTCCAAACTATAAATTGACCCTCTGAATTCATTCAGGGGCCAATCAACGCAAACCACAAGTTTTACCCATTTTAGAACGATACTCCAGACTCCACAGAACAACTAACGGAGGTCGACTCGTTAGAATGTTGACTCAAGTCAACACTTTGAAGGGAAAAAATAACCAGAACGGCAAACACCACAAAATCATCCTCATCACCTCAGAATCCAAACCAAATTTCAGACCATACACGATATTCTGAAGCTAATTGCTCTAATACAAATCTCATATGAGCGTGTTTGCTTAGAATGTTGATAGAAGTCAAAATTTGGCTAAGACTTAAAAGTTATATGACACAAAACTCCAACTGAAAGCCTCGACACCCCAACCAATCAACCTACTACACCAAAATGGACCTTTTAAAAGTGATGGAACTGATGGAATCCTCATTCGATATCAGATTCTCTAGATGTTGACCAAAGTCAACTCTTTCACTTCATAAGCCTCCAAAATAGAAAACCTCGCACAAAACTCTCCCAACCACCTTGAGAAGCATGCCACCCAACTCAGCACAACACAAAATCTATTAAGAAGCTATGGGAAGGGGCAAAACAGTAAAATTATATCAAAATATAGAAATGACCTCAAGGGTCATTACATGAGGATTGCTTAATAGTCTATACCATATAAGACAACCACTCATCTCATTAATCACTTGAGACATTTTTCATTCATCAATAAGGTTTGTGTACATCTTACTCTTTAAAAACCCCACTTGTGGGATTATAATAAATATGTTGTTTTATTCTTGAAATTTTTCACCTCTTGAAGTGTGTATTTACTAATTCTAGGTCATTATGTATAAATAAGAAAAGCTAACCTTGAGTGCCTTGTGGTAAGAGAATACAAGAAAAGCTAACCCTTACATAGTTGTAGCTCCGCCCCTGGTTGTTGGTTGATTTGGACTCAGGATCTAAAATGAACCCACTTTACCATTGTACCAAATACTTTCTTTGGTGCGATCAGGGTCAAAACTTTATTAATACTTGTATTGTCCATAAGAAAAATCAATTATACCGTACAATGTTTTTACGAAGTGGATTCATATAAACCCTCTTGACACTGGGTAGGTTTCCCCCTGCTTGTGCACCATGCTCAAATTATAACAAAAGGAATGAGGTTAGGGATAGAAGCCTACAAAATCACATGAATTTCCTACGAAACTACCCACTAGTGGAGAATCCAATTTTCACCTAATGGCTGATGACTACCCAATACCAATGAATCATCCACGGACCGAACTTCCTTTTTATCTCCCCATATAGCCAAGGTGATAGTACTAGCAACAAACATCCCATCAATCTCTCCGATCTATGTCCCAACTTCCAACCCTTCGAGCGGTATTCACACCCGCCTTCATACCAACCATAAATCGAACAAGACATAACTCCTCTTCCATCCATGACACTCCTTCAACAAGGAATTCACCCAAAGGTGTATGTTCTCAACTCCAAGAAATCCTTTTTGTAAATATGTGATTTTTTGAAGAAATCCCTATGCATCTCATTAAAATACATATTTACAAAAAAGATCTATGGAGTTGAGAGCATAAACCTTTGGATGAACTCCCTAATGGAGAGTCATACATGGTATAAGAGTAGATTCTTGTTCGACTTGTGGTTGGTGTGAAAGTGGAGTATGAGTTCTACCTGAAGAGTCAGAACTTGGGACATAGATCAACGAGATTGGTGGGCTGTTTGTTCCCAATACCATCACCCCTGGTTGTTGGGGGCGATAGAAAGGGAGTTCGGTCCGTGGGAGAATCATAAGGATTGGGTAGTCATCCCCCCATTGGGTGAAAATTGGATTCTCCATTGGTGGTATTTTATTAAGAAAATATAATTAGACTGATTTTAATTGTCGCCACTTAATTTTTAAAGAGAAATTAAGAAAACTGATTTTTTCAAAAGATTAAAAACGAAAAATCTAACAAAAAATAATTAAGGGGTTCGAGGTTCATATTAGCATTTCGGGAAGGGTTTGAAAGCACCCGAAATGCCGGCTAATATGCGGTTATCCGGCAATTAATTATTTGGCTAAAATAATTTAACTTAACTTGAATTGCAAAATTGAACTATTTTATAGTTAAGACCATTTTAAAAGGGGAAAAAGAGAAGTATTGGGATATTATCTAAGTTAAACACTTTGATAGATTATATTTCAATATTATAGGAAGTAAGTATTTAATTAGTTAACTTTTAGAAGATTAGTTCAGAATGGCTATCTGTCGAAAAACTAAACCGTTATAAACTTAAGATTAATAGCAGGTATTAACAAGTAAACAAACACAACAAAGAAAGGAGGGAAAGAGATTTGGGCCCAAGTTTGGTTTTTCTGTTCGCCAGGACCTATACTTGGGCCCATTTTCGTTTTGGGCCTTTGAGTCACCTGCACATGTCCTAGTCTAATATACATAAGACATTTTCTTTTGGGCCTTAGGCCCAATGTCCCTTCACCTGTCCTAAACTCTAACAAAATAATAATGAAAATGATGGGCTTAGGCCCAAACTAACAAAATACAACTTGTAAAATAAGGAGTGGGCCTTTTAAGCCCCCTTTTTCATTTTTTCATATACACCTAGTGTATACAAATCCGTATCAGCTCTAATCCCTGTTCGTCAATTTTTTAAGTCGATTTTAATGGCCGATTGACTCGAATAAAGAATAGGACCTCTGTGGCCCAATAGGGAAATGCAACGATGAAGTCCATGAGGACCCATACAGATTTCACATACAATGGAAAAAGAGCATAGGAACTAGTAACCAACAATAATATCTCTGAACCAATCACTAAATAATAACTGTATCAAAAAAGGAACACAACTTATCAATAGCAAACAACTAGCAGTAATTTAACTAAGCATGGCATACTACTCTAAACGCGATCTTTAGCTTAAAAAAAAAGCGAATACTTGATCAAAACATATCATGCTAGGCAGTCAGACAAAGAAAGATTTGAGAAGCAAAGAAACTAACCTATTAAAATTAATTTCATGCTGCTAAAAAATATATATTTTAAACACGAGAGAAAAGTCTTATCCGAGCTTAAGTTAACAGAGGAATACAAAATGGTGAAATATGGAGCACTTATAAGCACGAATAAGCAAAAGAAAACAATATTCTCGGAGGATAACATTACTAGACAATAGCACCAAACAAGGTAAAACACTAAAACTAAACAACCATTTTAGCCGAATTAACTTGTATCATTGGCCTAAAACTAGAATTCTAAGCGAAACAAATAACAATGGATGCCAACATATCACTTATAAATCACTGACTACTCCACGCTTATCCAACTATTGAGATCATTGGAGCACCACTTGTAATATTTAAAGCATGAAAGGAGATACCATAAATGTAACAAAAGGACCAGATCACATGCATTATATAGAAGGAAACATGTAGAACCAATATACTGCCACTTACTATACTAAATTTTAAACACATAAGAAGAAGAAGACTCCACCAAACTATTATATTAAAAAAAAAATAACAGGACCCACATATGATAAATATTGCACAAAGTTAAAGTATGGAAGTATGGATTTGATTACTTTTTACTGAAAGAAAAGAGGCGACTATATGCGTATTGAATAGACTCTGGGGATGACATGGGAATGCTAAAGACCGAAATTTGAACAAACAAACAAAAAAAAACCAATATTGACATCAATGAACTCCAAATAATCATGAAAGATGTGTATCATAATTTACACGATGAAGACAGTGAAAAATAGACTATGTGATATTAAAAATGAAGTTAAAAACTTTGTCATGCGCAAATCACAGAAAAAACAGTATTAAAAAGTAAGGAAAAAATTCACAACATGAATGAGATAAGAACTTCAACATTTTACAACTTCAGGCAAAGAGATACAAGAAGAAACAATCACGCTTCATAAACAACCTGTTTTCAAAATTTGCCTCGTTTCTTAAAAGAGAATAACATTAACAATAAAAAGGAGAATAGAGCTTTTGAGGTTTAAATCCAACAAGATATGAGAAGAGACTCGACATAACTAAACAAATATACAAGGAGGAAAAAACAACTTTAACTCGCTATTGCAACTAACTCGACGCAACGACTAAGAACATATACATATATTGAAAATTATAAATTAAATAGCAACTAACAACCAACCAAACACAAAATAAAAGCTTTTCAATCATTAAGAAGTCATTTCGAGCTAGAAGAAGAAGTGGAAAGAACATTATACAAGAGAAGACGATACCTTTTTTCGGGCAGTGAATAGGAGAAACGAGCCAGCGACTACGATCCTTCCTCCACAAAACTCGAATACGGACAGTGAACAAGAATTCCGGGCAGAACTCAAACTCAAACGGATGCTGTGAAGTGAAAGTGGACGAGAAAGGAGAATGACACTCGAACCAACACTAGTAATGTCTTCCTTTTTCCCGAATGTGCTTCGTATATATTTCTACAACTATTTTACTATGCTATTCTCTTTATCAGTAAAAAATTTCCAACCCCCTACAATGGAAGAGAAGAGGTGTATTTATAGGGGGAAATTAGGTTAGATATTTTGGGGGGAAAGGGTAGAAAAACAGATAGGAACTTTGGGCAAAATCGGAATTCCCCAACCAATTTCAATTCAAAATTTCCCAAGGATGAGGAAGGCCTGCTGTTTGTACGAGATTATCCAAATTTTCAGCAAACCCAAAAGTTGGAGGGGACGCGGACGGCTTCAATCGATCTCCCGTCCTTGAGACTCGACGTGGCGTCCATCCACGCGAGTCAAGGACGGGAAACACGACTGGCAGGACAAAATTGCAGGTGCTTTCTCTGCTGGAACAGTACTATTATACTGGATGGAGGAGACGATGCAAGCGTGAACTATATGCGTAGATACCGAGTTGCCTTCTGTGCACTTGGCGTCGTTTTCTGTGGTTTGGATTAGGTTGATGATGTCAATTCGTTCTTGCCTCGCCATGAACTGACGTTAAAAGAGACGTTGTTGTTTCTTGTCGTTTGCCAGCTGCTGTTCCGTTAACTTTGTGAACGTTAAATGTCGGGTTCCTCTTGGGAATAAAAGAAATAGGCCGGGTCGAGGGAGTATAGAATTGGGCTGATGGAATTAATTGAGAACAAGGGAAATGGGTTCAAAATCTTGAAATGGAAGGGATGGGAATTGTGGGCTGCCGAGATTTGCAAATAAGAGCCCAAAGTCTGTCTTTTTAAAAAAATGAAGTCCAAAATAGGGAATGACTATACTTGTAATTGAATTACAATTGTAACCAATTTTTAAGTAGAAACTTTAGCCAAATTGAATTAGATTGGCGAACTCAGTTAACGACAAAAATAAGACGAAATAATATAATTAATTTATGAGCTTCTTAATCTTAACGAAATAAAATAGTTAATTTAATTATAAACTAAATAATTCAAAATTATAGCCATAATTTATACTAAACTAATTTACTAAAGTACTTACCAAAATTTTTAAAAAAAATTGAGACGATTTTCAAATATTTAAGAAACACTAAAATACTATAAAAATCTACTAGACTTACTTAAAGTAACCTCGAGAAATATTTGAATTTTATAAAACTAATTATTCTAAATCATTTGAAAATTGAGAAGCTCGTGAATTAATTCATATCGGGGAAGGTCAAAATTGGGTGTCAACAACTGTCCCTTGTTTTACTCGAGTTGATGCAAGAAATTCGAGGAAAATGAAATTGACTAATCCAATTTTGACCGATCACGTCTTCATCTTTTGGAAAAGGAATTTGGTACGGACTTCAGGAATTATGACCGAATCTCGAAAAATGGATTTCCTACATAGCTCATGCTATATGAGAATTCAGGCCACTTGTAGTTCGATACGCTTGATTTGGCGCACAACTTGAAAGAATTCAAAAGTCATCCCGATATCGGATTATGGAGGGACCAGAATGCTCGAGAATAAGATTTAAGAGCGAATGATGGAATACAATCGAGTTTCAACACAGATGCTACCTACATATTCCTCGACTTAGGGTATCAGGCTGTTTGTAGTTTGACTCGATCTGTTGAAAAGGAAATCTATTATACAAGATAACCTTTGGTTCTGGAAAAATGACAAAGTAAGTCGAATATGAAAAGAAGGCTTGCAAACTCTTAGCCATGAAAGTGGCGCGCTTCACACCCATAATTAAGAACTTACACAGTCATAATTTACAAAGCTCTTGGTGCATTGTTACTCAGATTGGAAAGCTGCTTTCGATAGAGACCAAGAAATTTTGGATGCGAAACTGAAACCGACAAACCCAAAGATAAACCCGCATGCCTTAGGGGTGTGGTTTGATTGTGGTGGAAGTCACTCATCTTTGGACTATGTCCCAGTTCGTTGCTAAGAAAAAGTTCCACGTTGTGCTGCATCCTTTTTTATGTCGTCCGCACCTGTGGTTTGTTTTGAGAATTCATCCACTCGGATGCTCTCGACAAAGACTGAAATAAAACTCATTAGCATAAAAATGTAATTCAAATAGAGAGATAATGTCTTTTACCGTGTTGACACTCAATTGCTCTCCTTGAACATTCGACGTCAACTTCATCTGGTTTGACGTAAAGCAAATAAAGTTTGTGTCTCATAATTGCAATATAATCTTAAATGTACTCTTCATTTGATGTCAAAGCAATAAAATAAGTTGATGTAATATGTTGACGGTTCTTTTGATGTCATTGTTGATGGTTCTCTTGATGTCGTTTTTGCAAAGAAAAATGATGCAGTTGATGTTGATCTTCTTGTGATGGGTAAATTTTTCTCTTGCGATGCAAAAATTTTCTCTTGTTGCGCATGACTTTTCTCTTTCTACACATAAATCTCTTTCCCGCGATACATGACTTCTTGCCCGCGATGCATAAATCTTTTCCCGTATTGCATGATTTCCTTCTCTTGCTATGCATGAATCTCTTTCCCGAGATGCATAAATCTCTTTTGCGCGATGCATAAATCTCTTTCCCGCGATGCATGACCTTCTTTTCTTGCGATGCATGACTCTTTTCTCTTACTATGCATGACTTCTTCCTCTTGCGATGCATGACTCCTTCTCTTGCTAAGCATGGCTTCTTCTCTTGCTATGCATGACTCCTTCTCTTGATATGCATGACTTCTTCTCTTGCTATGCATGACTTCTTCTCTTGCTATGCATGACTTTCTTCTCTTGCTATGCATGACTCTTTTCTCTTGATATGCATGACTCTTTTCTCTTTGATGCCTCCCTGGTACCGAACGAAGATAATGCTTCACCAAGCAACATAGGTGATCTTCAGGGTATCTTCTGGGTGGTGGTATCGTCTCAATCGACAATATAGATAAAAAATGAACATCAGAGTAGTGATATCATCTCATTCGACGATACGATATAAATGACTTTTCGAGTAATAATATTATCATAACTGATAATACAATTGCAAATAACGTCTTCCAGGTATCTTTAGTTGATGGACAACAATAAGAACTCCCTACACTTCTTATCAATCTCCTTTAACACACTTTGAGGTAAGATAAAAACTGCTCCCCAAAAATTATGAATGGAAAAAAGCACTGACATAACTATTTGTAATATTCCAACATATGACAAATGCTTAGCATATGCAGCTTGTATTCTTGCGATAATTTTATCCACTAGTTGTTGGCAATCCATCTTTGTCCACTTCCTTGAGGTAAGTGGCAGTCCCAAATAGTTGATAGGAAGAGTACCCAATGCAAACCCAGTTTTTGTTAGAATGTTCTGTTCGACCTCATCTCTCACAACAGCTATTAAGATGTTGGACTTATCCAAATTAGCAATTAACCATGTCACTCTACTAAAGTGGTCTAGTGCCCCCATCACTCTAGTAACTTAGCTCAAATCCCTCTTGCAGAAAATCATGAGATCATCGGCAAAGATTAAGTGAGTTAGTTTGGTCCTCCTACACATTGGATGGAATTTGAAGTCGAGTAAAACATTCATTTTGTTCAGAATCCTTGACCAGTGAGATCATTTTAAAAATTTATGTAAATGTTATCATTTTAATTTTGTGTTACGGAAAGGCATTAATGGCCTCGCCTCGGGGTATGACGCCTGGAGATCGGGCGGGGGGTGGGGGAGCCTTGCCTCGGAGCATGACGCCTCAAGGCCGGGTAGGGGTGGGGAGGAATTGCCTCGAGGCAGGACGCCTAGAGGACAGGTGGGGGGTGGGGGAGGACACCTTGAGGCCGGGTGGGGGGTGAGGGGGACCTCGCCTTAGGGTAGGACGCCTCGAGGGCAGGTAAGGGGGTGAGGGGGGCCTCGCTTCGGGGCAGGATGCCTTAAGGCCGGGAAAGGGGGTGAGGGGGGAGTCACTTCTAGGCATGACGCCTCGAGCGTGAGGGCCTCACCTCGGGGCTGGATACCTCAAGACCGGGCAGGGGGGTGAAGGGTGTCTTCCCTCGAGGTCGGGCGGGGGGTAAGGGGCCTCGCCTCGAGGCCAGGCGGGGGGTGAGGGGCCTCACCTCGAGGCGGGACTCCTCGAGGTAGGGTAGGGTGTGGGAGGTGAGGGGCCTTGCCTAGGGGCATGAAGCCTCGAGGTCGGGTGGGGGCTGGGGGGCCTCGCCTAGGGGAAGGACACCTCAAGGTCGGGTGGGGGGGCCCTTGCCTCAGGGCAGGACGCCTCAAGGTCGGGTGGGGGGGCCCTTGCCTCAGGGCAGGACGCCTCAAGGCCGGGTGGGGGTGGGGGGGCCTCGCCTCAAGGAAAGACGCCTAGAGGCCAGGTGGGGAGCTCTCACCTCGGGGCAGGACACCTCGAGGCCGAGTAGGGGGTAGGGGGGCCTCACCTTGGGGAAGGACACCTCGAGGCCGGGTAAGGGATAAGGGGGGCCTCGCCTTGGGACAGGACACCTCGAGGCCGGGCGAGGGGGTGAGGCGAGCCTCGACTCAAGCAGGACGCCTCGAGACTGGGCGAGGGGTGCGGGGGGCCTCGCTCGGGGTAGACGGCTCGAGATCGGGGGGTGATGTGCCGCAAAATTGTGGCACATTTGATGCTTGAAAACTAAGAATTAATACTATAATCGAGTGCATTTATGTGGATATAATGTGTTTGGATGTGTTGTACAGGTGAGACAGATGAAAAGTAAATAAAGGAAAAAATGAAGAAAAGTCAGAAGGAACCCAAGTGACGACCACAGACGACTTCACCAGCCGTAGTCATCACCACGGTCTGTGGTCATAGTCGTGAAGTTAAACCAGCGGAGAGGTTAAAAGAAGTTGCTAAGTGATGGGGACCAAGTTAAAATCGCGGGCACCTTTACGAGCTGTGAAGATCGAGACGGACCGTGGTTGCTTCTGTGGTGCACTTTCCAGTGGACGACCACAGACGACTTCACCAGCCGTAGTCATCACCACTGTCTGTGGTCATAGTCGTGAAGTTAAACCAGCGGAGAGGTTAAAAGAAGTTGCTAAGTGATGGGGACCAAGTTAAAATCACGGGCACCTTTACGGGCTGTGAAGATCGAGACGGACCGTGGTTGCTTCTGTGGTGCACTTTCCAGTGGATGGCCTTGAAGACCCAAATTTTGGGAAATTTAAGTAAAGACCACGGACGCCTTCACAGGCCATGGTCCCTATGAAGGTCGTGGTCTCGTCCGTGATGCAAGTTCCAATGATCGAGTTTGAAGAGCAACTTTTGGGGAGTGTCCAAGTGAAGACCACGGAGGGCTTCACGGATCACGAAGTCCTTTACGAACCGTAAAAGTGGGAGTGAAGGGCCCAAAATTTCAATCTTATTTCTATTAGAACTCTGTTTTAAACAATTATTTTGAATTTATTAGGTTGTTTTTATGTCATTATTATCCATCTTACGTTTTGGACGACGAACTACTCTTAATTATTCTGAGCTTTTGATTTGGATTTCGAATATTATTATCAGATTGAAGTTTGGATTCGGATTGTTAGATTATCAAAGTGATTGTTGAATTCCTAATTAATTTCGTAAGTCTTTCTTAACATGTATTCATTCCTAATTACTGATTGTTTATCTAAAAGCATAAGTGGCTAAATACCACGATTGGGGTTGTGGGATCCATGATGAAATTCTAGTTACGATTCCGTAAAATGAGTAAAGGACAGTCTGTGTTTACAATATGTAGTTTTTAGCTTTCAATATCTTTATAATCTAGTGAGTGCACGTATTAGATGAGCCTGTAGTTGAGAGAAAAATACCAATTAGGAAAAAGCTGAACTAAATTAACAAATTGGAGTTAAAGCTTGAGTTCGAAAGAAAAGAACTTTAACACCATATCATTGTAAGCGAGGGTCAATGTTAGTAACACTCTAGGGTCGAGAGAACATGAGTGATAATTATCTGATTAGGCTGAGAAGTGTCAGATGAATTTAACTCACAATGATTCTGTAAATATTGATTTGCTTGACGCTTAATTACGGAAGAATACTGGAACTAATGTTATGGTGAACACAATCCTGGTTTTTCTTAATTAACTTAATCAACCTCACAACGAAATTGTTTGTTAGTCGTTAATCTGGATTTTGACTGCAAGTTCTGGTACTTATAACATTTCAACCAAACTCAATTTACTTTCCGTTGTTATTTATTTGGGAAATAATAACAACATTCGAATAAACGCGACAGTGAAACCTTATCTGTAAAGAAATTCTCTATGGGATCGACCTCAACTCTAGCTGAGTTCTGTAAATTGACATCAACTGTTTACACTTCTTATTTGAAATGTAAGTTTGGACGTATAGGGGGAAGAGAGGGGGGTGAAGGGCCTCGCCTCGAGGCTGGGCGGGGGGGCCTTGCCTCGGGGCAGGACGCCTTGAGGCTGGGCGGGGGATGGAAGGGGGGCTCTCCTAGGGAAAGGACGCCTCGAGGTCGGAAGGGGGGTGGGGGGTCCCTCGCCTCGAGGCCGAACGGGGGGCGAATCATCTAAATTATGAAAAATGGAAAAAAACAATATTTTTTGTTTAGAGGCTCGTTTAAACTTGAAAAGGGTGACGTTTGAAGGCTCGTTTACAGTCGTCACATTCGCCTACAAAAAATTTCGGCCAAATAATCGTTGAAATCAAAATATGAAAAATAGAAAAAATGGTATTTCCTGTTTTGGTCCTCGTTTTAACTTGAAAATGTTGATATTTGTCCGAACCAACGTACGACATAAATAGGTCGTCATGGACGCCAACAAAAAATTTCAGTCAAAAAACCGTCGAGATAAATATCACAATGAGTAAGCACATGAAAAATTGAAAATTTGTTATTTCTCGTTCCAAGCCTCGTTTTAACTTGAAAATTTCAACGTTTGCTCATCATCCGAATCAATGCATGCCATTAAGGTCGTCACGGATGCCCACAAAAAAATTTCGACCAAACATCATTTACATAGTACACGAAAATGAAAAATTGGTATTTCCTATTCCCTGCCTCGTCTGAACTTGAAAATAAAGTTGATGTTTCCCGCTCTAAACCAACGCACGCCATTAAATAGGTCGTCACAGACTCTCACAAAAATATTGGTCCAAATAACCTTCGTGATCACATATCACCCAAAATTCAGACTAGTACACTTAAATGGGGGAAATTGGTATTTTCTCATTCCAGGCCTCGTTTGAACTTGAAAATTCTAGTGTTTTTTCCTCCGGTTCACCGCATGCCAAATAAGGTCATCACGACATCCATAAAAAAATTCAACCAAAATACCACACGAATCACATATCAACCAAAAAATTTGTAGACTAGCACACGAAAAATAGAAAAAGCGGTAATTCATGATACTGGCCTCATTTGAACTTGAGAATGTCAAAGTTTGCCCCGTCGAACTTACGCACGCCATTAAATAAGTCATTACGGATGCCCACAAAATCATTTGCTCAAAAAAACATTGAATTGCTTATAGTCCTACCATTAGCCGACTTTCTTGATTTTCGTGTGTGAATTCCCATGGATCTGGTGCCATGGAGCACCCAAAAAAAATATTTGAAAAAACTTATGAGGACCTCTATAATGGCACATAATCCCACAATTTTTTAAAGCTTATTTTTGTATTTATGAGCCAACTTTTAGGAATTACGTGACCTTTTTTTTTCCGTGTATTATCCCATGGATCAAGGGCCAACTTATTCAAGTGATTTTGGCAAAAACAAATTGTAGGCGTCCGTAAAATGGCGTGTGTTGGTTCGGAGAGGCATACGTCGGCATTTTCAAGGCAAGGCCCGCAATAAGAAATATGGGTTTTTCCTTTTTTTGTGTGTTGTTAATTCATGGGTTTTGAGTGATATGTGCGTCCGACTATTTTTTTGGCCGAAATGATATTCCTCTAACATAGAGCACGCACGTTGTTGATCAGCGATTATTCGCATATTCGATCTGTTCTCTTTTCACAAACACTGGGAGAAAGGGTGGGTAGGGGACATGGCGGTGATTCAGGAGGGAAATAATAGCACCTATTTTTTCATCATAGCGATTAGGTACTTAACATCCGCATTTTAACCCTTGCTAATATTAAATTGAAAGTAGCATGGGAAAAATATTGTCGTAATAAATACACTTTTAACGACTAAATTCCTATGCGTTCGTTGAGAGTAGATCGTTCAAAGTCAAGTAGACTTAGAATGGAAACAAAAAGGACTGCAGAAACTCAATTTCATTAGTAATCAAACTGTAT
>JAJOOR010025263.1:0-12054 GCA_036250505.1 Solanum acaule | reverse complement strand
GAAAATAAATACATACAAGAAAGTAATAGCAAACATACAAGCCTAGCATTTATAGTAAATAAACATAGTGAACAAAAAAGAGGAAAAAGCCGGATGGTATTGACTATAGGAATCTAAATGCAAAGACAAAAATATATAACTACCCAATACCAAATAAAATATTAAAAATAAGACAAATCCAAGGATATAATTACTTCAGTAAATTTGATTGTAAGTCAGTATTTTACCACCTTAAATTAGAAGAAGAATCTAAAAAGTTAACAGCTTTCACAGTACCACAAGGATTTTATGAATGGAATGTATTACCATTTGGATATAAAAATGCACCAGGAAGATATCAACATTTTATGGACAATTACTTTAACCAACTAGAAAATTGTATAATATACATAGATTATATATTATTATACTCAAGGACTCAAGATGAGCATATAAAATTATTATAAAAATTTATACATATTATAACATACTCAGGGATAAGCCTAAGTAAGAAAAAGGCAGAAATAATGAAAACTCAAATAGAATTCCTAGGAATACAAATAGATAAAAATGGTATAAAAATGCAAACACACATAGTACAAAAGATAATAAATTCTGAAGAACAAATTGATACGAAAAAGAAATTACAATTGTTTTTAGGATTAGTAAATCAAGTGAGAGAATACATACCTAACTTAGCAGAAAATTTAAAACCATTGCATAAGAAATTAAAGAAAGATGTAGAATAAAATTTTGACAATAAAGATGAAGAACAAATACGAAAAATAAAATCATTATGTAAGAGATTACCTAAACTATGCTTTCCAGATGAAAATAAAAAAATTACCTATATAGTAGAATCAGATGCAAGTGAAATGAGCTACGGAGGAGTATTAAAATATAGATATGATAAAGAAAAAGTAGAACACCATTGCAGATATTATTCAGGAACGTTCACAAACCCTGAAATAAAGTGGGAAATAAATAGAAAAGAATTATATTCAATATATAAATATTTATTAGCCTTTGAACCATACATTGTGTATAACAAATTTATTGTAAGAACAGATAATACGCAAGTAAAATGGTGGATAACAAGAAAGGTACAAGATTCTGTAACAACCAAAGAGATACAGAGACTAGTACTAAATATATTAAATTTTACATTTACAATAGAAGTAATATGTACTAACAAGAATGTTATTGCAGATTACATCTCAAGACAAAGCTACTCAAACTGAGAAAGAGAGTACAATAGAAGAAATACTCAAAGCTATGACCCTACTTTATACAAAAGTAGATAACGTAGACAAAGAGCTACAACAAATAAAAAGTCAGCAGCATGACTACAAAAATGCAGAACTAAGTCGATCAGAAGACTCTAAAAATTCAGAGCTACAAGGTGACGGTGGGAAACACCTAAAAACCCATAATGATTTGTTACATGCAGCTACAGGAAGCACATCTACAACAAAACAAAAAAATAGAACCAGATATGTTAATACCAAAATGAATAAGATATTCGAAAAACCATTTATGCCAAAAAACCAAAAGGATCCATTATTCATACCACCTTTTCTAAACACATATAAAGAAAGTCTAGAACAAAACAAAAGTACTTATAAACATATAACCAGAGTTTATATAGAAAATATCCACAAAATACAGACTTTTCTAAACCAAAATCCAAGGTCCAAAAATACCAAAAACCCCCACGAAGATTATATCACACAAAATCTACAGAGATATAATAAGCTGATTGCACAACCAGGAACAATTACCAATCTAGTAGGAACTTGCTACAATTATGAACTATTAAGCACAATATATACCCAAATAGGAGATGAGATATCGACAATACTGGACCTACATAAGGCATTTATGCATTATAAAAGAATAACTAAAGGAACACTTTTTTACATAAAGTTCTATTCAGCACCATCAGAGATATTGTATGATGAAATTAAACCTATCATACAAGTTATTAAAATCGGATTAACCAAAGAAATGATAATACCAGAAAAAATAGAACAACAAGATGAGATACAAAAGATAGAGATACCAAAATTCTATGCAAAAAAGCGGATTATTGGAATAGCTACTATTTTGAACGAGTTAACAACCAATTATTTAAATGGAAATTCAGTATGGAGCTATTATGCAAGAGAGCAAACTATGATATATTCAAATTCCAGAGAAGTTCGAGAAGCAGATATGGAAGAAATACGATAATGGATATTAAGCTTATTAAAACCAGAACAACAGCCAACTACAAGAGCAATACAAAAGAATTTTATTTCATCAGAGATAATGACAAAATATTGCAAGACTATTGGACACAGATACCCAGATCATCAATGCTCAAAGTTCTATGGAGAAGATAATGTAATTCCAGATGTCCATCTAGAATGAAAGCCAACAACGACAAGATAAAAAGCAAGATTGATACCCGACAAGATAAAAAGAAAAAGCAAAAAGTAAAGTTGTTTGTCTTATTTGTAAAAGTAAGTGGTAGTGTAGTGTGTAGTGTAGTGTGAATTATTAAAGTATGTAAATTATTAGTAGACAAGTGTAAAGTAAAAATAGTGTGAATTATTAAATTAGTGGATAGATGTAAAGTAAGGAATAAATAACTTAGCATCTCTACTAGTATAAATAGAAAGCCAGTAGGCATATCTAAGGCAAGACTTTCTCGACGGAAAGCAAGCCTCTTTGTAAACAAAAATATTCAATAAAAATCTTAAGTTTCAAAGCTAAGCTATGGATCAAAATATATCAGATATTACACAGGTATATCTATTTATGATTATGCATAGCTAAATCCTTTGATTCCTAAATATCATAGCATAATTAAATAAGTTTATATTAGTTGTTATATACTAGAATTATTTGAAGCATGTTTCCTAGTTTGTTAACATGAGGAAAAAAGGGAAAACTTCCAGAACTATGCCATCCTAAAGTTGAAACCATAGGCAGGGAAGCCGTTAGGGGAGTAAACAAAGTTGAGGCGCTGTTTAGGAAGAAAATACCTTTGAGAGTACAATGTTAATAGTGACAGGGAACCAAGGTTGAAGATAATCTAGTTTATAGTGATCTAATATAGACAATATTTATTGTGCATATGATATGAGGGAATTATTGATTAAACATCAGACATTAATATGACTACTTATGTACATGATGAATGATACTAACTTATAAAATACTAATTTTATAACTCTCAAAGATATAGAAATTATTGAATTAAGGAGAATAATATGGGAAAAAATATTCGACTATGAAGAACTAGAACTAGCAACTCAAACCTGGTATGAAATAGATGAAAAAGATATAGACCTAGAAAGAATTAATATTAATGATTTAGAATTTAAATATTCAGACTAATGATAAATTATGAATACTTCCAATATTGGCAGGCAACTATTGAAAACATCATCTTACTAGGAGATCTAATAAAAGAAAATATAGAAACATATAAAAAAACTCAAGATATACAATATATAGAATATATTTTAGAAAATATAAAAGAAATTATTAGACTAATTCCTTTAAGAAAAGAATATTATGACAAAACTTTTAATGTCTAAAAGCGTACTCACAAAAATGGTATCAGGGCACAATGTCCTTGAGTATAATAATATATCATCTATGTATACTATACAATTTTCTAGTTGGGTTACGTATGTTTATGATGTATTGTGAAGCATATGACTTTGTATTGTTGGTTGTGACTTGTAAGGTGCCTACTATGTTGATTTTCATGAGATTCTATCAAAATGGCATGAAAGCATTACTTCCAAACAAATGTCCTTTTTAGCATGTTTTGTATATCCTCATACTTAGTACGTGTGTTGTACTAACCCTTTCTTCTATTTTACTACAAGTGTATGTTGTGGTAACTAGGAGGAGATTGTGCTTTGGAGTTGCTTGGATTGCTTCACTCTTCCAAGTCTTTGGTATGTCCTCAAGATTCGAGGACTATGTTTAGAAGTTTCTTAGTCATTGTAATAGAGACTTAAGTTTCATTTCATTTGTAAAGGGTCGTGTCCCTTAGTACGTTTTAAGTTCTTGTCTAAGATTGGCTAAAGAGACTTAGTAGTTCGGCTTGCGTATTGATGTTTTCAAATGTTGATGACTCTTGAAGTCTTATGGTTTTATTGACTAAAAGTTTTAAATTCTTAGTATTTTTATGATCTATGCGATGAATGAATGCTAAGGCTTGTATAAGACCTCCGAGAGATCGAATACGCATGTAACGGCTAGGGGGTGTTCTCAGATCGTTACAAAAAGCTTCTGAAACTTGCTGTTTTGCCCTTCTGGAATCCGGGGTGTTACACGTGATAAGCATGTTGCGATTGAGAAATGCAATGTGTGTTGGAGATTCACCCGACCTATCCATTGGTAATTAATGTAGTTGAGAAATCACATTAATCTTTTTGAAATCGATACCCAATTCCGCATACTCCTAGGTTATTACTCCACTTGCTTGCTAAACACTCGTTTAGTTTATTTTGTCAAAATTGGTTATTAAACAATCTTAATTTCATAATTGAAATTTATTCCACTCTTTACCATCTACATATAATAAATTAGATCACTCTTTAACTTTGTAACTGAATTTTTCCATATACCACTCCTTCAGGGATTCAACATCGATCTCATTAGTTGGGTTATTAGATTGCTAATGACAACTTACTTTTTAAAATTATTTTACAAGTAATTTAAGAATTATCACCCAACAACTTTTCAAAGGCGTATGTTATCAATCATTGCAGATATGATGAAGGATTCGATGGAGGTATTTATGGATAAATTTTCAATGGTTGGTGAATCGTTTGATGATTTCCTTGACCATTTGAGTATAGTCTTTAAAAGGTGTGTAGAGATGAACCTTGTTCTCAATTGGGAAAATGTCATTTCATGGTGAAAGAGAGAATAGTACTTGTGCAAAAAATTTCAAGCAAAGGGATTCAAGTGGACCATGCAAAAGTTGATGTCATTTCATGGTTGTCACCATTGGTCTCAATAAAGGGGGTCCAAAGTTTCTTGGGTCATGTAGGTTTCTATAGGTGGTTTAACAAGGACTTCGCCAAAGTAGCCTTTCCATTGTGCAAATTGTTAGAAAATGAGAGTTTGTTAGATTTTGATGGGGCTTGTGTGAAAGCGTCCTCTTATCTACAAGAGAAGCTAATTTCAGCCCCGATCATTGTTTCTTCATATTAGAGTCTCCCCTTTTGAAATTATGTGTGATGCCAACGGTGTGGACCTAGGTGCGGCGCTTGGTCAAAGAAAAAGAAAATATATCACCTAATTTACTATGCTAACAAAACTCTTAATAGAGCTTATAAAAATTACACCGTCACAGAATAATAATTGTTGGCGGTTGTATATGCATTCAAGAAGTTTAGAGCCTATCTTTCAGGTACTAAGGTGGTGCACACATACTACGTTGTACTTTAGTACTTAATGGTTAAGAAAGAGACAAAACTAAGTCCGATTCAATGGTTACTACTACTTCAACAATTTTATTTTGAGGTCAAGAACCGGAAGGGTTAAAAAATTAAGTGGCAGTCCATTTGTCCCACCTTGAATATAAAGTGGTGATGGATGATTAAAGGAGCATTGAATAGTCCTTTTCCCGATAAAATGGTGATGGTAATTTCTTATGGTGCTATGCTAAGGAATGTGGACTATAATATTTATGTAGTGTGTGGTTTCATTCCTAAAGAGGTGAATAGGTATCAAAGAAAGATATTCTTCTTTGAGGTTAAGAAGTACTTTTAGGATGAACTATACTTGTTTCAGTAGTGTGCCAATCATATCATCTGGAGATGTATTTTTGAGGTTAAAGTGAAGGCTATTCGTGAGACTTGCCATGCATCACCTATTGGTGGGCATAATGGTGGAGTTTGTACAACGTCCAAAGTTCTTCAAAGCGCTATTATTGGCCTTCCTTGTACCAAGACACTAATTCTTTCTCCAAAACATATTTTCAGTGCCAAAGACAAGGGAGTGTTTCAGTCAGCATGAGTTACCACTCACTCCAATTCTAGAAATGGAACCATTTGATGTGCGGGGAATTGATTTCATGGGTCCATTTGTCAGCTCATATGGTAATAAGTATTTTTTGGTTGATGTAGATTATGTATCAAAGTGGGTTGAAGTGGTTGCTTTACCTACAATGATGGGAGGTGTGTAACCCAATTTCTCAAACGCTACATCTTACAAGGGTTTGCACTCCCTTTGATATTATTGGTGATGGAGGTTCTCATTTTTTCAATTGGTGTTAGCATCACTATTGAGAAAGTATGGGGTAAAACACAAGGTAGCCAGACCTTAATGAAAACTAGAACAATTATTCAAGAAAGTTAGAAGATGGTCTTTGGTCCTACCGAAAAATGTTCAAAACCCCCAATGACATGACATCATATCAATTGGACTTTGAGAAATCATGCCACTTACCAGTGTAATTAGAGCATAAGTCTTTGTGGGAGTTGAATACCATGAACTTGAATTGGGAGGTTTCTTCAAATGGGCTTATCGATCAACTTCTTGAATTGGAAGAGTTTCGGTTGAGAGCATATGGAAGTTCAGCCCTCTACATGAAGAAAATGAAGAAATGGCATAACAGAAAAATTCTACAATAGGAGTTTAGAGTAGGTGATCGTGTGTTTCTCTATAACTCTCGACTGACACTCTTTTTGGGAAAGCTAAAATCAAAGTGGTCGTGACCTTTTAAGGTGACTCATACTTTTGAAAACAGAGGGATCAAAGTTGAGAGTGAGGATTGGTCAGGTTTAAGGTAAACGGCAATGGCTGAAACTCTACTTTGGGGAAAATTCTTGCGTGGGAATGATAGAAGTGTTGTATTTGGATGATGCTTGAAGGCATGTCCACGTCATGCCACAATGTAAACTAAGGCACTTCTTGGGAGGCACCCCAAGTTTTACATTTAGTTTTTTAAATGGGTGTTGAATTTGTAATTGAAGTGAAGTATCAAAGTGAAAGGACGAATATGTGAGCAAGGTTCCCAATTGGCGGTCCACCGAATCCCACTAGTTTCTTTCCGAATGGCATCAATGGTGGAATTTGAAAAATGAAAAGCAACTCTGAACTTTTGGGCGAGCAAAAATTGTACTTGGAAAATCCTCGAGTAGATTTGGCGAGAACAAGTTAGCTTGTTGTTCCAATCCCAAAATCTACTAGGAGACCCAATCATTTTTGGTGAGAAAAAGCCCAGTTGGAGAGTCATTGAGTTAGTTTGGTGTACCTAATCCATCTCACCATTCTAAAACAAATCCTTCCAAAAGCCCTATTCATTATTTAGGGAAAATAATTGATTTGTTGTTTCTTATTTGAATCATGGGGATTTTTGAGTACCCGGGGTGTGTGAATTGTTATGGGTATACTGAAATTATTGTATAACTATGCTTAATTAATGGTTGTTGAAATCTCAGCGAGAAATTTTAAAAATTGGGTTGGGGCTATGGATGCCCTATTAGACGAGCTTATTTGGGATAACCAAGATGCTCAGTGTGTCACCACTTAGCCCTTCACCTCGACTAGTTGTGTGAAAACCTATCAGTCACCCCAGTCATTTTTGGTGAGCTACTTTTAGTTCATCGGTGTGTTTGGCGAGTCATTGAGCTATTATTAAGCTCACCTTTTTCACTCAAAAACCTGTTGAGTACCATTGAAAAATTCCTTGAGGTCCCTTGCTGTTGCCGATCTTCTTTGCAAGTCGCCGACCTCCTTCGGCGCACATCACACTATTATTGGTTTAAGCTTTAGTTTTCATCTATTTTCACTGACCTTTCACCCAATATGTGTTGTGCAATGTGGGAATAGCTTATCCCAAGTACCCATAAGGTGGGAGACTTCTATGGATGTGCCTCCACCGTGTAGAAGGAAAATAAGGGTAGTGATCTCTAAACCCTTTGAATAGCCACAGTCTACTCAATGCAAGTCTGAGCATGTGACTGATAGAGGAAACAATAAAATTTCTGAAACTCTGGTTGAGGAGGATAAATCCAACTTAGTCTCAGTCAATGTCTCATGGACTAATGATGAGGAGGAAGTTGAACAAGTTATAGGTTCCACAACGCTAGTACGTATACTAATTTCCTAAGATCAAGATCCTAAAATGAGGTGGAATGAAATGCGCTCCAAATCTTTGGATTATTCACTAGCAAGTGTGCTTCCTAGGGTGGTTTCTATAGTCTCACCCTGTTCTATGAACCAGTTGAAAGGTGCCAGGCAACACACTATCATAGAGAAAAAGAGATTATCCACTAATGGGGAGGTTGATAGGTTTCACGACCCAAGGGCACCCACTTAGCTATCATAGTCAAGATAATATAAATAGACGAGATTTAAAATAGTTTCAACACAATCAAAGTCTTTAATAGAAAAGTAGAAGTCTAATACTCTTGTCTAAAAAACAATCTAATATAATAGAATCTTGGGACACAATCCATACAACAATGTTCACAAACTAAAATAAAAAGAAGATAAGGAAATAGTGGCCAAATCCTCAAATTCTATGAGGACTCAACCATCTTCAAATATTGTCTCTACTAAGGATACTAGCCACGGGGATGAGAGTCGAGATCACCGAACCCTACATTTGGGTAAGAAATGTAGGCAAGAGTATGCGTTAGTACAAGAATGTACTAAAAATGACAGCTTGCATAAACATAACATAAACATAATAGTTAGACAACATAAGCCATAAAGCATAATCAATGCACATAATCGATCATTTCACATATAAGGATTACTTCATGAAGTAACCTCAATTCATCCTTACTTATCATGGAAGACAAACTCAAGCAACAATCCAAGCTCATCACCTATCATAACATAGTCTGGCTTATCGTTTATAGACATGGGAATCACCTCTTGCCTTCTCCTAAAGGCTCGTGGGTACTCGCCTCTTGCCTTACATAAAGGATCATGGGTACTCGCCTCTATGTCCAATATCATGTGACATGGCTACTCGCCCTTGTCTTCCTACAAAGGATCTTGGGTACTCGTCTCTAGTCCAATTTACATTATAGGAATGTGGGTAGTCGCCTCTTGTTTAACATCATGGAATAAGGGTGATCACCTCATATTCTATTCTAAGAAATATGGGTAATCGCCTCATATCCTTCTCATGTAGATGTCATGGGTAATCACATATAGCCTCATCAATTTCATAGTCAGTAGCTTAGATTCATTTTAGGTGAGCAATCCTTTCAACCTAGAATCATTCAATGTGAGAAAGCCTTTCATATTCATACATAAGCAAATCATGTGGGAATGATCCCTTCCACAACAATTACACCAATAATAAATAATCCATAACATATGCTTCACTCTCAAAGCAACATATATCATAATAATCATATATGCTTCAATCTCATAGCAATTCAGAATGTACCTTATTTATCCTATAAGAATACACCTAAATCCATAAATTCTCCTTTCATGGATCAAAAACCCATTTACATATATATAATCTTAGAAATATGGGTTAAGCATGGTTACATGTAAATTAATCCTCTAAATTCATGCATAAACAATAATAACCCTATCAATTGGATCAACATTCATGAAGACCCACATATTAGAAGAAAACCCTAACTCAAATTGGGGAATTCTACCTTTCAATTGGGTGAACTTAGGGGCTCCATGGATGCAAAGATTCCATGGATTAAAAGGTATCATAACTTGCTATCAAAGCCCAAAAATTCTTAAGGAATGGAGACTTGACTTTAAACCTAGCTTCGACCTTTTCTTCTTCTTCAAGTTCTAGAGAGAGAAATATTTTGGAGAGGGATAACCCAATTTCTTTTGGTGAATTTGAGAGAATGACTTGAATGTGTGAGTTTTGGGGTTAAAACCACTTCTATAGGGGTCCTAGGCTTGGGTAAAATGACATAGCTTTGATTTAATTAAATCTGGAAAAGACCCATTGATTAACATTTCAAAGACACTTCATCCTATTCTAAGCATCAACGATCGTTAGTCAATATAAAACCCAACCAACTGAGTTGGGGTCGATCCCACAAAGTGTAGCTTTCTTTTGAATTCAAATACGAAAGTATGACGGTGACCTTTGCAGATGAACGACACAATACTTAAGAATTTAATAGTCTAAATTCCAGGATGTTGTTACGAACCCACTTCAACAAGGAATAATCAAATAACTAGAAAACACTTGAGGGATTGACTAACCAACTGCCAAATTCAACTTAATGGGTGTACATCATTATTGACAATGTTAATTCGTCGTGGGTAGAATGAACTATAAGTAAGGCAATTTTCTCTTGAACGATTACCTTATTTCCATTGAGTTCTCTCGAACCTCAACTCTATCTATAAGACAACCAGCCCACTTTCTCATCAAATCCACTCTTTCGAGCTAGATACAAAGAGTGAATCTTGGGTTTCACTTTCTCAAGCTGAAACCATCATGACCCACTACTAAGGATGCCAAATTACTACGTTGGATCTGTACGTCTCTCTCGAGCAAGCACAAAACTCTGAACTATATTACACTAGACATGCAATAATGAAGTTAAACCACAATAATAATTCAGACCCACTTCAAAATAACACCAAAAATCACTAATCGATAACACCCATTTAGTCAAATGCAATAATTGGTCACATTGTCAAACCCCCAAGGTTAGGGTTTAGCTAATCATAGTAAAAAGATGAAATTCAATACCTGCCACATTTTCCATATCTGGGTAAATGAAATTAGAATATTAAAATTAACTAAAATCTTCTCTATTACAAAACCCAAATGAAAAACATTGCTAAAATCGCTTCAAATCAACAATGGCAGTATTTTTGCTCTCTATGTTTTGTTCCTCACATTTTCTGAATGTTTTCTCTCTCTTGCAAAAATCAATTTATATAAGTCTGATGTGTGGCATTTTGGGACCAATCGGCAAGGAAAGTCAGGGTTTGCCGATCGGTCTTCGTCTCGCCTTCATTCTTCACATTTTCTTAGTCCATCCATTGTAATTTTAGGCGAGCCAAATAGGGATCTCCGTTTCATTCTGCGATACGCCCTTCTGCCTTTTAACTCACCCAACAGTACTTATCTGGATCTTCATCAGGACCTTTAATGATGAGGTCATCCGTCGCCGATGTGATTGGTGACACGCCTAATGGAACTGCTGCTCGCCTAAGTTACTCCTAATCCAATCTCAAAATTCTATAAATTTGGACGATAGAGGAGTGACTTGGTGATTCGCCGAGTGATCTCGGCGATCATCAAGCTTGTTTTTCCTCTTCTCTTTTACAACTTGTATTGTCCTTGTTGACCATTTCTGTCCTAGCTTTGTTCCTCAACCCATATATCTAAAAATCAAGGGTTTTACATCAGTTATTGGCAAAAATTGAGCATTGTATTTTGTGGATATTTTCTATATAAGCTCTACTTATATGGTTATAAGTCTTTTTGTTTTGTTCTAGACTTTCTTTATATGTGTTTAGTTGAGGTGGTATGAATAATGGATCCTTTTGGTTTTTTGGCATAAATGGTTTTTCGAATATCTTATTCATATTGGTATTAACATATCTGGTTCTATTTTCTTCTTTTGTTGCAATGTGCTTCCTATTGCTGCATGTAACAAATCATTATTGGGAACATCACCTTGTAGCTCTGAATTTTTAGAGTCTTCTGATCGACTTAGTTCCGCATTTTTATAGTCATGCTGTTGACTTTTTATTTGTTGTAGCTCTTTATCTATGTTATCTACTTTTGTACAAAGTAGGATCATAGCTTTGAGTATTTCTTCTATTGTACTCTCTTTCTCAGTTTGAGTAGCTTTGTCTTGAGATGTAATCTGCAATAACATTCTTGTTAGTACATATTACTTCTATTGTTAATGTAAAATTTAATATATTTAGTACTAGTCTTTGTATCTCTTTGGTTGTTACTGAATCTTGTACCTTTCTTGTTATCCACCATTTTACTTGCGTATTATCTGTTCTTACAATAAATTTGTTATACACAATGTATGGTTCAAAGGCTAATAAACATTTATATATTGAATATAATTCTTTTCTATTTAT
>JAJOOR010025262.1:0-27105 GCA_036250505.1 Solanum acaule | reverse complement strand
TCAACTTTAGGACGAATACATATTCCAAGTAAGTACATATAAAATGTACAATAGAGCAAGTAGGGATCTTGTGAGGTAACATTATAGTCTAACACAATTGGAGTAATAACCAATAAAGGGAACATATGAACATGTGACCATATGACATATATATAGATAATTGAAGCAAGTTGGTATGATATGAGCAGATTGTATATCCAACATACAAACATATATACCATGTGTAATCTAGGGTCATTTTGGTTTTTATAAGGGAAATATGTGCCAAGGGTACTTTGACGATGAAACAAGTTTAAACCTTGCATGCTAATACTTGGTAGAGTAAGCACGTACATTTAGTAACAAACTCATATTAGAGTACTCACTTTACTGCTCTAGGGAGTAGGAACTGCAACTATGGATCAGTCACTACCAAGGACACTTAGAAAGCTTACTTTTCGTAATGCAAGTGTTGTATTCATGCCAAAGAAATAGGAAATCGAATAGCCTTACATACCTTATCCTCTGACCAATAGAACTATCATGATTCAGCCTCCCCTTTTAGGTTTTAATCTACAATATAAGTCATGACAAACTAAAATTAGCAGCTATCACACCGTGTGCCCCGTAAAACAGTATCTAACATTGACGGATAATGAGCCCATATAACCTTTAAAATAATGTGTATCATCACACCCTCCTTCTCTACCCCATACACATTATATATCATTTTCCAAGATTACCCAAGCTGCACCAACAACAATACACATAAAAAAGCTTCAAATATTCTTTATCCTACAACCAATTATTGAACTCACTACCCCCTTGAGTTCTTTATGACAGCATACCCATAATTTTTCACGCAAACTCATACATAAGGAGGAAGAAAATGGAGTAGTCACCTTACCTCAATTTCTGCAACTTTTCCTTATAACTTGAATTCCTCTAAGAACTTCAACTTACCTTCACACTTAAACCAAAGAAGAAGAGAAACGTATCTTAATAATTAAGGAAAGTGAGCAGTAGCTTGTAGGAACTTCTGCCTTCTACTTATAATTGAGCATGAATAACATGTTTTCTAGTCTTCCATGGGAGAATTAAGCTAAATCCACAAGTGTTTCTCTTACCTTGCTTTGCATGTATGAGGGTTTCTTCAAGAACCCTAGAAGGAACTTTAAGGCTGCTGTTTTAACCTTAAGAGAAAAGAGAGAGAGAGAGCTGGAGTTAATTCTCAATATTGTGTGTTAAAAATGAGTGAGAATAGCAGCCAATATATCTTATATTGAGCTTTCTTCACCTTTAAGAATATCCTCTAGAGCCTCTATTTTTTTGGTCCATTTTTAGCCACTAATTGGTCAAGTAGGTGATGCACCTGCTTATGTACAACAAGCAGCTCAAAAGGTCAAACTAGGTGATTCACCTACTTGCTTTTCACTTGGGCTTAAATATATTGGGCCTTGGCAGATTTGGCTGCTGGGCTTTAGTTTCATTTTCCTTTTTTTAAAAACTTAATTTGGGCCTCAAGTGAGTCCATTAGCATAGGCACAAATATGATCCATAAACCTTGGCCTTTTTAACTATATCCATGTAGCTAAAGTAGGTGATGCACCTACTTGGTCATTTGGACTGGTCAATAAGTCAAAGTAGGTGATGCACCTATTTGTCACCTACTAGGTTAGTTAAGTCAAGCAAGCAGCTCACTTATTTTATTCCATTTTCTAAATGTTAATCCTTTTTGCTTTAACTTAGCACTTAACTTTCAACTTTAAGCTCAATTACCACCTTATTGTCTCGAGTTTAAATACTCCCGTTGGAGTTAACTTGCAGTACACATGCTGAAACGTGCAAGGCATCACATCACCTTCCAAGCTAGTTTAAACCAACTCTAATCATATAAGAAACATGGTCCCTCGCCTATACTATAAGGCTATGTCAAGCATCACAAGAATAGAACAAGCATATGCATTAATACGGGCTGTTACATACACATAGAATATGGGGTGTTACATCTGAGTAACCCGGGGTGATGGGTGTTATGGGTCTGAGCTTAATTGAACTAATGCATGCTTTGATTTTATTTTCGAGGGTTGCGGAGTTGAATTCGATAAAGTGGGTTGAAGGTAGGCATGTTGGGTCGTTTAGGGAGCTGGGTCAAGCTCACCAAACCACTCGGCGGTTCGCCTAATATCCCCATCTCGCCTTTAATTTCTTGTTAAATGAGTAGTTGAAGTCTGTAACTTACAGCGAGAAGCCTGAGGTCGCCAAAAACACTCGGCGACTCGCCGAAGGTAGTCTTAATCGCCCTTTTGTCTGCACCCCTAAACCTTTTATGCACTATAACTTTCGGTGAACTATCCCTTGCTCGCTGAATGAGATCAGCGATTCGCTGGAAGATTTTTCCCTTCGCCGACTTGCGAAAATATTTGAGCCAACTCTTTTGGCGAGCCCGATTCAGCTCGGTAAGGCAATTTGGTGATTCGTCGAGTAACTCGGTGATTCCTTCTGCAACTACTTCTCTATGAAATTGATTAAGTATATCTAACTTTTCCCACTATGATTGCAGACATGGTTAGGTCTAAAGTTGTTGGGAGAAACATGCCACGCCAGGGGAACGCATAGGGGATTACACTGAATGAGAATGCAGTTGCATCCAGGGGTCAAGCCACAAAACTGTCCACAACTGGTGGGAAAGGCAAAGGTAAAGCAAGGCATCTGAGTTATCGGAAGTAAGATCAGACATCAATGACATTTATGCTACTTACCTCACCCTATCTGAAGGTGAGGATAAGCATCACGAGCCTCAAACTACAAAGTCTGAGGATGATGAGCTTGTCATAGCACATAGGGCGGAGTTACGATCTAAAAAGAGGAATGATTCATCTAGGATGAGGAATCCGCAGCCTACCCCACCCCTACTCCTCCAGTCCCAGAACAAGCAATGGTCACCTCCGGTACAGGGTCCTCCGCCGAAGTCAATGAATAGATTGAAGACTGAGGGGCTGAGGACGATCCTTGAGGAAAAGCGTATGTCCATAGATGGGGTTATCGACAGGTACCCGGAGATAATGGATTGCCTGAAACACCATAAGTTCCAAATCTTCACCAAACCCCGTGGTTCTTATATCCCAAGTCGGGTTGGAGAATTCTACAGTGCATACGGTGCATTGATACCCAGAGGAAGAAGGAAGCAGCAACTTTCAAACAAGCCGACTACATGGTTGTAAAAGGTAAGAAGGTAACTTGTGACAGTGATGCTATCAACACAGTCTTGGGAATGTCCACGAGTATTAATGATCATTGCCAGCACTTGATCAGAACAGAGAAGCTGAAGGAGATGAAAAAGTGGTTAGCCCCACTAATTTCAGATGATACTCCGAAGTGGTTGGCAGAAGGGTCCCAATTGAATTGAAAAACCTGAACGTTGCTGCGAGATTCTGGTTCGGTTTTATCAACAACACAATTATGCCATCCCAGAATGAGTCAATCTTTCACCTTGCTAAGGCTGCCTATCTGTGTTGCATTATAATGGAGACCAAAATAAATTTGGGGATGATCATTACTTTAGAGATTCTCATGTGTGCAAAGCAACGCCAGACCTCACTTTCTTTCCCAGTATTGATCACTGAGCTATGCAGATGAGCTCCGATACCTAGAGATGCCAAGAAAGATGTGGAAGTGATACCCACATCCTCTACCGATATCCGGAGGATCGAGGTAGAATATTTAAAGGACCAAGATGAACAGAAGAAGAAAGCAGCCCTGGTGGATTCTTCCCCGGTTGTAGACACAGACTTATCACCTGTGGAGACATCTTTGCCTACTTCGGCCCCTAGGCCTTCAGGTACTCCTTGTGCTGTATCTTCTGATGCCCCTAGTTATTCTGTTGTTGTATTGCCTCCTAGACCTACTGTTGTTGCTGTCTCCCGGACTCCGATCACCCATGCATCATTACTTCGAATGGGATAGCTTGCCTATTCTGCGGATCGTCAGGCAGCCAGGCTTAAAACCTCCATTCCTGATATGATTAAGGTTGCATTGACTGCTGCTGTGACACCATTGAGTGCCGTTATTAATACCCTTGCGTCAAGTATAGCGGTGTGTGAGCGTGGTCAACGAGCCACCGAGGAGGTGATGGCTTTAAAAGCTGCCATTCCTGAGCTGAGAAAAGATGTGGACTACCTGAAGTCCATCGATATGTCCATGGTTTTTGGAACAGTGGAGATTCCAGATGTGCCCGAGATGCCTCCAACTACCACTGGACATGAGAATAGAATGGAGCAAACAACCGAGCCTGAGTCAGAGGCAGAGACTGGTGAGGAGATGTTTGAGGAGACTGAGGGAGCTGCAGATGAGGACCTGACTGAGACTAAAGCAACTATGGTAGATACGGCTGTGCATGCCTCTCTGACACTGTTTGCTAACTCTAGTGGAGCTGGCTCTTCTGGGGTAACTCCAGGTACTAAGACCCAAGTCCAGACCGATACACCGGGAACTGATGCCCAGACAGATGGAGCAACTGCTTAGATAGGATCCCTCTTTACTTCTCTCTCTCTGTCTTTTCTTTATTTTCACTTTTGGATATGTTTATTTGCATTTGAGGACAACTTTTTTTATTTGTGGTGGGATGAGGCCCACTTTTGTGTACTGATTATGACTCTTGTTTTGTTTATATATTGGGTTTTTATCTTAAATTGTGTTGACAGTGCTTTTTGTGGAATGTTTGAGCATGTGTCTCCTTGCTTCTAATTGAAAATGATTTTTGACCCTTCTGAAAAATTTCTGCCACCTCTTGTATGTGTTGAATATGGTGGTTCTCTCGCAAATTTGAGTATTAATCCCGATCAATACCGATGACTTGAATAGTGCTAATAATCGAACAAACATGAATGTGCGGCTATGATGAGGTCAAATGAATTTGTATATACAATATGTGAACTATTTGCATCTCAATGTGACTAGCCAATTATCGAATTGAGTCTCTTGTGATGAACATTGCACACTAGCGAAAGGGTGGAGTCTTGTTTGACTTTGGTGTCGATGCCTTGTGTGATGAGCTTACTGTGAACTATGCATGATAACACCTAGAATTTTCCCCATTGGTCCGGTTGACGAAGTAAGGCTATCTCTTGATATAATCTTAGGCAACTTCGAAGAGTGTGAGCCAATTTAACATATACCTGTTTTGTGGCCTACCTTGTGAGTGTGTGAACCTCTTTTGAACACCCCTTGAACCTTACCTTTCTTTGGAGGAAACTTGATGAAAACATGACCTTCCTTAATCCACTACCTATAATCCTCTTGATTTTTGGATTGATTGAATAGCCAACTTAGGCCAAAAGCCTAAGTTGGGGGTATGGTGAAAAGAGAAGGCAAGTCAAAAAGTGCAAGAAAAGTCTCCTTTAACCCATGGTTTTGAGAAAAATGGAACCCCTCCATATAAAAAAAAGAGAAGGGAAAGAAAAGAAAGAAGAAGAATGAAAAAGTTGTGGAATAAAGTACAAAATAAATGGGGTTTCCGAACAATCCATGGAAAGTGAATAATGGGATGACTTATTTGCACTAAAGAAATTGATGAAAGAAGATGAAAGGAAGTGTTGTGAGCACCACATTTCATGAGGATGAAAGTCGCTGAGCCTTAATGACCATACCTTTGCACTTACCCCCATTACAAGCCTTGAAAAGACCTTTTTGATCTTGAGTGAGCTGAAACAATTGTCTATTGGAAAATACGGGCAAACCTTTAGGCGAAAGCATGTATTGTGTTCTTCTTTGTGAGTGTGAGCATTGCATTTGATTCCGGAACTTTAAATTGTTAAACCATTGTGTGTGAATATGGAATCATCCTTTGTGTGAGGGCATTTGATTTCCTTTGTTGAGCTTGAACTTGCATTTGAAACAAGTATAGTGAGCTTGAGATTCTTTGATAATGGTGTGTCACAACTTGAAACTTTGAGTGCACATTTGATCTTCGCATGAGTAAATTGAGTCTTATGTGTGCATTCGTGATTGAGTCTTGTGTAGCACTGTTTGAGACATCCTTTTTGAACTGCAGAACTTGAGTTTTACTTGAGGACAAGCAAATGTTTAAGTTGGGGGTGTTAATGAGTCCACAATTTGGACTCATTTAAGGCTTCATTTTAATAGAATTATTGTCCTCAAATGCATATTTTGTCTCAATAACTGATGTAAATCCTTAAGTTTCAGGTATTTGGAGTTTGAGGCAAAGCATGGACACTACTTGGCAAAAAGGAACAAAACGGCTAAAAAGACGAAGAAAAGAAGGCATGAGGATCACCTAATGCATTAGGTGAGTCGCCGAATGGCCTTCACCTCGCCTAAAGTTCCAGTGTGCTGAGCCCTGAAGGAAAAAATCAAGTCGGCAATGAAAAGGACCAGTTGGTGTGACGTCGAACAGTTCTGCGAGGCAGTACTATATCGCACAATGATCCAAAACGCGAAGATGCTGAAGGCAAGAGCTGAAAGGTGATGAAGCAGACCAAAGGGCGGATCGCCGAGTGCATCGGCGATCACGACTAGCTGCGCTGAGTGATCCTTCGTAGCACATTTTTTGACAACTATAAATACTAGTTTGAATTTTTATCTAAGTATGCAATTTCAGAAACAACAATTTTATTTTTTAAGTTTTCAAGTAGAGAATATTTTTGCTTAGCTTTTGGAGACTTGAAGACTTCCAATTCCAAGAAATTGGAAGTGACTGTTGAAGATTCTTCATTGTAGACTCGATTTAAGTGAATATAAATCATACTCAGTTGATGTTACTTCGATTTGGTATCATTTTCTTCCTTTTTTCTATGTCTAGCTAAAACCCCAATTCTTGGGGTGTGATTTTGTGAATATGGGTTAAATTTTCTGTTGGGTATTGCTTATTGTTAGTCTATTTGTTGTTTAAATGTGATTTTGTTTAGTAGTTGTGTTTGAGCTTAATGGGATTGTAGTTGCAAATACGATTTCATCTTAGTATTTTTGGCTTTCTCGAGAGAGAGGTTTTAAAACTAAGACTACTAAATCGATAGCTGGTGGTTATTGGGTCATCATGGGTTCAGCTCGAGAGAGTGAATCCTAGGCCTTTTCCCACACTTTCATCTCGAGAGAGTAAATGGGCTAAGGCGGAGGTTGTGCTTAAAAGCAGCAACTCGGTGTTCGAGAGAAACCGAATTGATTCGGGGTAAGTTACTAGAGAGAGAATTTACCCCCACTAAAGTCTAGCCTAGTTACAAATGTTCAGCAATTGATTATCAATAGCAATTACCCGATTGTGTAGTTTATTCCATATTCCTATCACATCCCATGAATCCCGTCTCCCTATATTCACATCTTTACATTTTTGCTGTTTTAGTTGTTTATTGACTACAAACCCCACATTGATAATTGACATTCGTGTCAACCCCTTAATTTATTATGTTTTTACTCGATAATGGCTTTAACTATGGTTAACTCTAGCATATTCGAGCTTAACTCTTAATTCTCAGAAACCGCTCCCTTGGGACTCGACCCCAACCCATTCGGTTGAGTTATATTACTATTGTATGATCTTTGACACTTCAATTAGAAGTTGTGTCTTGATTATGCAAACATCAGACCCTACATGGGGAAATGTAGGCAAGAGTATGCGTTAGTACAAAATAATGTACCAAGTATGATAGCTATGCATATAACATTTAAATCATGCTAAAAGAGGACATTTCATGACATGCAACGACCAATCTAAAACTTGATATAAAAAGGTTAGAAAACATGGTCAATGCAAGCTAACTTCTTAAAACCTTTGAACTCATGTGAGATACTTCTTGAAGTAATCTTAGTTCATAATTATTGTGGGAAGTAGCCTTAACTGACATAGGCACCATGTGAGCTATAAAAAGATCCCCCAGTGTCTCCCACACCAAAAATGGTTGTCCTACTTGCCAAGGTAAGGACCATGAACTTTCTGCTTAAGTGGACCACCAGCTAATGTCTATCTAGACAATCATCCTATGAGGGCACATATGTAATGGATAAGAAGATTGCTTCTAGAAATCCAGCCTCTACTAACGGGAGAGCGATCATCTCAATATCCTCTGGTGCTAAGCATAAATCCCACGAAATAGTCATTTCTTACTTGTTCTTATTATCCATGGAAAGGCACGTCATATTTCCAATCCAAGCTAGGTCATAAGTCATTCATGGAAAGATATCATTCAATAACCAATCCAAGCTAAGTCATTAGGATAGCTCTTTATATTTGATTCAATTAGGTGAGAAGACCTTTCAACCTTAGAATCCTTACTATGTGAGAAAACCTTTCACAATCATACTTTTATGTGTTTATGAGAAATCCTTTCAACAACACAACAACAACATCATCATTGATATTTCACTCTCAAAGCATCCTTAAAACATTTTCATAGATTTCATAAGAACATGCATAATTCCATAATTCACCTTTTCAAGGTTCAAAACCCACTTTCAATGATCAACATTTAGAACACATGGGTTAAACACGGGTTTCATCATAAATTCATGTAATTCTATCAATTCATGCTTGATTTCATAAAACTCTTCCTTCATAATACAAGACCTACATTATATGCTCATAACTTGAAATTAACATGGGGTTCAAGGGTTCATGGGGAATCATCATAAAATCATAGTATTTCATGAATTCATGCATAAGAGATCATAATTCAATCATTTAAATCAATAATCAAGAGAACCCATGACAATTGAAGAAAATCCTAATTCAATTGGGGATTTCTACCTTTGAAAATAAGAGAATTTGGAAACTCCATGAATGGAAAGAATCCATGGATGAAATTTATCATACCTCAAAGCCAATTTCTTATCTTCAATGGAGGAATGGAGACTTGACTTGAGAACCTAGGTTGAATCTTCTTCTTCAAGCTTCTAGAGAGAGAAATATTTTGAAGAGGTCACTTGTTTTTCTTTTAGAAATTTGAGATAATGATTTCTATTAAGGAAATTTTGGAGTTAAAATACTTATATAGGGGTTTTAGTGAAGGGTAAAACGACATAGTATTAGGCTAGACTAATTAGGAAAAGATCCAACTTCCCCTGACTTAAAAACTGAAAATAGGACACGTTGAAGCTCGCCAAAAGCCAATCGGCGACTCACCGAGTGAGCCTTTAGCTCGCTGAAAGTTCCAGTGAGTCGGCTTTGGGATTGGGCCAATTAGGCGATGAGGAATTCAATTTGGTGACTCGCCGAATGGAACGGCGAGCTCGATCCAGCTTGCCTAAAGTTCCAGAACACTAGATGCAGAAATCACTTCAAAGAGGCAAGGCGGGGTCTACTCGGTGGATCGCTGAGTCATTTGGCGTCCTTGAGCTAGTGCGCCGAATGGATGTGAAATGAATATATATTTTTTTTCCTTCCTTGAATCCGAGATGTTATACTATTTCCCCTTGGGATTCAAGACTTCATAAGTAGGGTGGAAACTAAATCTAACAGCCCATCATGCATGCACCTTCATCTAAAGGCACACAACGAAGGAGGAATTTTGCCTCCAAGCTAGAACATATTCAAAACATCGTAAGGAAGATAGGAACTAGACGTAGCAGCCCAACATGCACGCACTTACAAGATTACTCATATCCGAAGAGGAAATACCATCTCCAAGCTAAAATCATGTTCAATGATCATATTATGAAGTCTATATGAAACTCATATTTTAATGCACATAAATATATAGAAATCAATAAAATTGATAGATTTTCTCAAAACTTAAAACTTTTCATGAATCATGCATAGTAAGGAAATGATGGAAACATTTAAGACACATGACACCCAACAAAGAGGAAACCATTACCTTAAGCTAGAATAGGGGTAGAAGGAAAGAGATGAGGATATCAAGATATCATATTGGCCTCAGCCTCCCAAGTAGAACCCTCAACTAATTTATTTCTCCACAACACTTTCACGGAAGCAACTTCTTTATTCCTCTATTTCTTGACTTGCCGGTCTACAATTTCAATCAGAATTTCTTCATAAGAAAGATTCTCCTTAACACCCAAACCTTCTGAGGGGACTATAGATGTCAGATCACCAAAACACTTATTCAACATAGAGACATGGAAAATCGAATGCAGCGATGCCAATTCATTAGGCAACCCTAGCTCATATGCAGCCTTACTAACACGCCTCAAAATCTGATATGTGCCTACATATCGGGGACTAAGCTTCCGTTTCTTACCTAACCTCATTACACCCTTCATGGGTGAAATTTTCAAGTAAACCCAATTATGAGCATCAAATTCAAGATCTCTTCTTCTTATATCGGCATATGACTTTTGCCGACTTTGAGTCGTTTTCAACCTTTCCCTAATAAGTTGAACTTTTTCTATGGCCTCATGTGTACCAACTCGAGACCTATTAGGGCAACTTCACCCACCTCAAAACAACCTATAGGATGTAACACCCCGTATCCTAGACATACCAAATTGTAGAAATCAAAAGTTGTAGGTGCAATCGACGGGCACCACCCACAGACTGTAGGTGGGGTCCGTGGATGGCTACCTGCAGCCCTCCCCAAAAGCCCAGAAATTTCTCAGCCAAGGGTCGACCCACACCAGGACCTACAGACCATAGGTGGGACTATGGTCTGTATTCCAGGCCCGTGGTTCAGACCCCTAGGAACCCAGTCTCTGAAGCCAAATGACGGTTGACCAGAACGGACCGTCGGTCCATCCACGGTCCGTCTGTCACTCCATCGGTTGGCCCCGACAACTTTTAAGACAGGGGTCATTTGGTATTTTCCCTATGCGTTGGACCCCTAAACTACGTGGTTTAACCCCTAAAGTACGTATTTTTGGTCAGTTTAAGCCTAGTATGCCCCATAAACAACAAAGTTTGTAATGTGCTAATGGGGATCCTCATGAGCCACCCCACCGAACAAACCTTTCAATTGCAAGAGATGCAACATAGTACTTGTAAAATGGAACAAAGTGTTCCCTTCAGCCGGAGGCAAGTGACTGATACCAATTACACCCATTAGATGACGGTCATTGACATTAGGCTCATTGACATCGTTAAGGTTTCCGATATCATCTTGGTGGCCCACTTGGCTACCATTGCTTCTGTTCACACTCATACTCTCTGTTTCAAAACACAAACAAGTAAACCAAAACTAAAAGTAAGTAGATTCGACTATAACTAACAAGAAAAAAATTCAACTTAACTAAAGAATCATAACCAACACCACTCCCCAGCAGCGGCACCATTTTGATTAACGTTTCAAGGACACTTCATCCAGCTCTAAGCGTCAACGATCGTTAGTCAGTATAATAACCCAACTAAATGAGTTGGGATCGAATCCCATATGGAGTGGTACGTGTTTAAGATTCAAGGTGAAAGTATGAATATGTTCAGGTCAATCATAGGAATAGACATTATCGAATAAAAATATAATTCATATGAAAGGGTGACACGAATGTCAAATAATAGGGGGGTTTTGGTTTTAACCATCAACTACAACAGCAACAAATAACACAAAAATAATAATAATCAGATGGGTTTTTGGGACGTGATTCAATTATAGGCTAATGTAGACAAATGGGTAATTACAGTTGTTAGGAAATAGCTGTGAATTAGTGAATAAGCTACACTACAGAGGAGGTAAATTTTCTCTCAAACAATTTACCTCAAATCAAGTTGGTTTCTCTTGAACGCTAACAAGCAAGAGAAATAAGAACAACCTACACCTTAGTCCATTCACTCTCTCAAGCTGAATGTGTGGAAAAGGGTTTAGGATTCACTCTCTCGAGCTGAACCCATGCCAACCCAATACCCACAGACCATCAATCAATAATTTTGGTTTTAAAACCTCTCTCTCAAGCAAGCCAAAACACGAAGATAGAACTGCATTTGCAACTACAATTCTTTAAATTAAACCACAATTAATGATTGAAATCACTTCTAAACAGCATTTAAACTGACAATTAGCAATACACATAAGCTAAATCAGCCCACATTCACATAATCACACCTCAAGAATTGGGGTTTTAGCTAGATCATTACCAAATTGTGTTTCCATCAACTGGGTAGGATTAATTTCGTCATTATAAAGGTCCAAATTGAAAAATCTCAAAGACCCACTTCCAATTTATCAAAAATGGCAAACTTCAATTCTTCAAAGCTAAGTAAAAATTGTCTCAACACTCAGAGTTCAAACTGAAAGTTCTAATATGAAAATTTACGATAAAAGATTGATAAAAGATCGATACTAAACTAAATGTTCAAAAACATATTCATAGTCGCCAAAAAATGTTGCGAAGGGCCATTCAATGCAGTAAGTCGGGATCGCCGATCAACTCGACGATCTGCCCTTTGGTCCATTCCATCACCTTCTTGCCTTGGCCTTCAACATCCTCCAGGTCTGTAACTTTGAGCGATCCAACACAGCATTGCGAAACTACTCGGTGACTCACCGACTACTCATTTTTGTCGCAAACTTAATTTTCTCCTTCAAGGCTTGGCACACTGAAACTTTAGGTGAGGTAATGGCTACTCGGCCACTCGCCGTAGGGACTTGGCGATCACCAGGCTCTTTTTTCTTCCTTCTTTCAACTCGCTTTTTTCCATTTTGCAAATTAGTGTCGTTGCTTTGTTCCTCAATCTAAATACCTGGAAATCAAGGATTTTACATTAGTTATTGGCCCAAAATATGCATTTGACGACACTAAATCTATCCAAATAAAGCCTTAAATGAGTCAAAATCTTGGACTCATCACAAGGCACTGGCCACAATAACCACGATGGTCTTCACGACCCGTGGTGGCCACTACGCCTCGTGGTGCCACTCGTGCTGGTGAGGTAGTAGCCTCCTTAAGGCTGCCCCAAATTGGCTTCTCCACAGGAGCCACTGCATGGCTCGTTAAACCTTAGACGGCTTGTGGGAGTGGCCCTAGTCATGCCATAGTGGTGTGAGCATGGTGAGGAAGTGGCAAGCCGCTGTCTCAAGGCCCACGAGATGGACCACGGCTCGTGGCATGCACCACGGCTTGTGGAGCCCCTCGTGAAGGTGCCTTGGTCTTGTGAGCTAACGACACTTGTAGCCTAGCCACTGCCCCAAGTCCACGAAGGACCACGGCTCGTGGAGCCCCACGTGGTCCCTGGAAGGTCACTTTAAGAGATAGCTGTTTGGGGAAATTACAGTTTAAGTCTATTCAAAGTTCAGTGGTTTTAGGTAAGTTTAAGGTCACTATATAAGTCATTTTTAAGTCAAATTCACCTAAACTAAGTGATATTTTCCAAACACCCAAATAATTCCCAAAGTTCATCTCCTCTCCAAAAATTCTCTCTAGAACTTCAAGGAAGAAGAAAAAGGAAGTTGGGGCTAGTGTTCAAGGAGTAAGATTTTCTTCTCAAAATCATTGGGATTCATTCCCATGGTATGGTAGTCCTTTCTCCATGGATAGCTTTCATCCATGGAGCTCCTTCAAAACCCAAATTTCAAAGATAAAAATCCCTAAAAGCTAGGGTTTGACTCCAATACTATGGGTTCCTTTCAAAAACGATTCTAATGCTTGAATTACTTTATATTATGATTGAATGGATGCTTTATTATAGTTTTTATGTTAAAATCCCCAAGAAGCCATGAATTCCCCCAATTCCCAAATTATGATATTTTGATGTGGATTTGTAGATGAAAGAAGGATATTATGAGATTATGGTTGTAGTAATTGGATTACTTGAATTATGTTAATATCCATGTCTAATGTAGTGAATTATAGATATTTTTATTCCATATGATCTTTGATCCTTGAAAGGGCAAATTATGATATTATGTATGTTATGAACTCTTTGTATATGCTTTAAGAACACTTTGAGAGAGAAGTGACTATGATTATGATCTAATTGTTGTGTTGTTGAAAGGTTATCCTCATATACACACTTATGTATGATTATGATATGATGTGAAAGGTTTTCTCACAATATGATGATTCTAAAGTTGAAAGGCTTTCCCACCTATTGAATCTATATGTAGACATGGACGATGAAAGGTTATTCTCACGCATGATCTAATGAGCTATCTTATGAATTATGCTGGATTGAGTGTCAAGACATTTTTCAATGAATATGAACTTAAGTCAAGACTTAATATCAACTCTGTGGGAATTAATGCTTAGCATCGAGTGGTTATTGAATATAAGATGGGTTCCTTCTACGCTAGTTGAGTATGGGTTCCCAAAGTATGTCTCATGAGATGGAAACCTTCTACGCTAGTTGAGTCCGGGTTCTAGTAGCAATCTCTTTATCCCATAAACTATGTGCCCTCATAGGTCTTTAGCTAGTGGATCCACCTAAGCTAAGAGTATGGTTCTACCTTAGGCAAGTAGAACAACCCTTTTTTGGTGTCGGGTAGACACTAGATTCTATCTTAGTTCACATTGTCTATGTCGGTTAAGGCTTATTCCCACTAGAACAACAATATGATCCAAAAATATGAAATATGAACTATGGTTACTTAAGAAGCTTTACTTAGCATGGGTGAGATTTATGGGGTCTTATTCATGCATTGCACAAGTATGCTTTGAGGGTATTTATGTTATGTTCTCTTATGTTATGATGATCTCTATGTTGACTATGCCTATGACTTATGCTTTTCCACTATCTTCATGATGATGTTCAAACTTATTAAATTGCATGCATTTAACTAAAATGCCCCTTTTTAGCAGGATTGAAATATTTTTGTGCATGGCTATCATACTTAGTACATCTTTGTGCTAACCCCTACTTTTCCTACCTTTTCCCAAGTGTAGGGTTCGGTTATCAAGGTGGTCATCATTTTGGCTACAAGCTTGGATTTGCTTATTCTCCTAGCTTGTTGCTGAGTCCTAAAGATTTGAGGACGCATGTTATCTCATTATAGTTTCATTTCTGGTATTTCCTTTCGAACTCTATTGTAAAGGTTGTGTCCTTTTCTCATTTTGAATATTGTAATAGATAGCTATGTTGATACTTAGAGTCTAGATGTCCACTTTTCTTTTATGAAAATTTTAGACTTGAAATCTGTTTTTACCCTTATTGTTCTATTGCCTATGTTATGATATGCTAAGTGACTTACATGGAGCCCTTTCGGGGTTCTATGTGCCTTGTTACATCTAGGGGGTACGCCTCGGTCGTGATATAATTAGAGCGTATAACCGGCAAAAGAGAAACATTTGAACGATTTGGAGGTGTAGTAGAAGTTGTTGCACTACTCATCGTTCCAATGTTGACTTCATTAAAATTAGTCATTTGTTTGTCATAAATAGGCATACAATTTAATGTTAAGTTTGCTTACAATAAAGACCGAATCTTTAGTAAACTTGTTTCTAGTTGAATGATGAAGTTTTTCTATTCATCTAATCATTAACCGAATGAACCTTGAATTCTGATGCAGTCCTTATGTTTTTCGAATCAGTTTCAGATTCAGATAGAGTAGAAAACCAAAAAGGTTTTATTCTCAAGAAACCTCACCTGAAATACAGGAAAAAATACTTAAATTCCTGAAGCTTGTTCTCTCGTGCATTTAGAACAGTAAACCAGAAACTATGAAAAGAAATAAACAATCCGAGTCCACGAAACTGTGTTTGCTCTTATGGAATTTAATCCCCTCACTGTACCCAAGGTTTTGGATTATATTCTCCCAAGATAAAATGGATAAACTATTAAAGAAGTAGTGGTACCTTAAAATTTCATAACTACAACGAACATAAAAGGCAACAACAAGATCACACACAAACTCTAGTAAGAAGGAAAAAATTGATTGAGACATATGAGAGAAAGTCTCTCTATTTATAGTCAACTACATGTGCCAAAATACTTGCTGAGAAGAGACTTGTCTGTTCAGAATTATACCTATTTATATTCACAAAAAGGAATCAATCAATCCAAAGCCAATGCCAAAACCGAGCAAGCGAGCGACGATGACGGCGCGAAAGGTCATCCTTTACTTAACCTTTTAAGAGCTAAAAGAATTGTTTCCTAATATAAGGACAAAACTTTCCTTTCTTCTACCAATATGGGAGAAATGACTTTTAATTTTCCATCCACTTAGTTCCCCCACATTTCGCAATTCTAATTTAGTGATTCACATCTTGCTTAAACCAAACAAAATCAATCGAAAATGGCCTCAATATCCCTAGATTATATCTTAGGCTCAAACCCTAGCCCAACATCATAATCATTCAACCCAACCCAAGCCTTTGCCTCCAATATTTCACCTAGAATTAAATTTTATGGTTACTTTAGTACATTACGCTAATATAATCATGAACAAACAATTTATAAGCATAACCCGAGGTTCTACACCCCACAATCTTCATTATAACAGATCCCTCCCCTTGGGTTGAGTCAAACCTCATCTACGGTCATAATTACGACACTAAGGTATAGGAATCAAATTACTAGATTAGGGGAACAAACTACTTACATTTATGAAGAATCTTAATAAAAAAAAATACTGATGAAATACTCCCAAAGCAGCTTCTGTCCTCCCAAAAAAATTCCTTAGTAAGAATTAACTCTTTTTTGGAGGAATTTTTGCATTTGTTGTTGCTTAATCCATCATTGTGACCCAGTCCCTCTATAGCAGTGCAACCATAGTGAAATTAACCCTCTATAGTGAAGTTGATCACCCTTTACCTCCTCTATAAAGGAAACTTTTTCGCTATAGAGGTAGTTGATGTAGCGGCGTGTCACCCACTATAGCAGCTGACATGGGACAAAAACTCATGAATCCACCCATTTTGGCCTATTTTGCAATGTACCTTCAAACCTTAATGTTCCACTAGACCAATCCCTTCATGCCAAGTTAGATATCAGGAGTTTTACTTGACTTAATTCAATTTCTGAAAATTCATACGGACTCCTTAAGGTTTTACATAAAAGGAGACAGCACTCAAAGTTAGACAGTCTACCCGGGACTTTCCCAAATTGTCCTAGACTTCACCTCACTCTAATTTTGTCCGAGCCTAGACTAGCCTAAAATTTTGAATTCCTCTACCCAAAAGTTTTCTCATCCAATTTCTTTGATGACGAGCTTACCCAGAACAACCAGAAGGGTCATTACACATCAATGCTTACTAAGACACATGTTCATTTTCAAACATAAAGAGAAAAATTATTTATACTAGCAAAAATCTTGACTTCACATTCACATATGTCATCTATTTCAACCTTAGCTTTTGGATCTGTCTACGCCAACTTGTTTCAAACTCTTTATCAAATGATATATTTTGATTTAACTACATTAAATCTCATGGGAACATATGAGAACCATAATTTAGTATTTCTTCATCATCAAAACATTAAACACCTCATGAATAACTAATAGGCTTGGAGGTAAAGCTAACTCACAAATGTGATGGATCACCACAAATAGACTAATAAATTTAGGTATGGGCTTCACCTTCTTCCTAAACCTCATGAAAACTTTCATAGGTGATTCCTTCAAACAAAAGTAACATGTTGAAAAAGAAGGGGACCTTTCCCACTTTGTTCAATACTTTTTTTAAATTGTCTATAAATAGTTCCCTTAGTTTTTTTTTATTTGATATATCATGCGAAATTAGGATCAACAGTTTCCTTGTTTTCTCTCTATTCTTTTGATATAGTGCCCGACTTTGTGGATTTAATTCAAGAAAGTTGAAGAATGTTTTGCAAAAATTTTCCACTGATTCTATTCATCACCTTCATGTGTATTTATACAACTATTTTATGTATAAAGAAACTGTAACACCTCAAAAATCTCTAAGCTAGGACCTGAGTCATTCTATAATACCTAGCAACTCTACTTCTAAAATTTGAATCGTTCGTGTAACACCTCGAACATTGAGAAAGGCTAAAGAGGATTAACAAAAAAGTCCACAAACCTAAAATGGACCACGGATCCTTCAAAACTCCGTATACAGACCATTTAGGGAAAGTTGGCCAACCATCCAAGGCTTCAAAGGTAGGGGTCACCTGGACGGGACCCTAGACGGCATGTGGTGGCTTGTACGGTTCGTTTATGGGTCCGTACAAGTCACCCATCAGCTTTTAAGTTTTAGTTCAATTTCAAATGATCATATATCTCAGAAAATAATGAATTAAGTGGCCCATTACCTATCAAATTAAATTTCTTTGAGTTCTCTTTCCAACGCCACCAAGTTTGCCTTATTTTAAGTTTGGAGTAAAATGCAATGCCCATTTAAGTAAAGCCCTGTCAGACAGATGAAGGTTCACGGATGGCTAAACGACCCGTGAAGAGTTTCACGGAGCGTGGATCCTTAAACCGTATGTGAAGCCTTCCTTGAAGGGAAATCGATAGTTTTTAAGATGGGGTCGTTTTGTTCTTTCTCCTATGCATTTGGTACTTAAACTACGTTATTTTAACCCATATTAAGCATAAACCATGATGGTTTACACCTAATTAAGGGCTTAGAAAGTGTTAATCAGTTCTTTTACGTTCATTAGCACTTCAAGTCATAAGAGCAAGATTCCCAGAAGAGAAAGCTAGGGTTTCAAGCGTTCTTTGAGTTTCATCGATTTCGCCAAGAACTTCGTTAGAAGAATCCATGTTGAGGTATAGTAATCTAAGAAATGGAGATAGTGATGAGGTAAATAACGTTGTTACAGTCATGCACCTAATAAGTTATTAATGAGGAGTTTTTCCTTATGGTTAGACTAAGAGGTGGTGAGTTGGCTTAGATTTCATGATAGAAGGTAGAGTAAGAGTTACTAGTATGGATGAGTTAGAGTATACTTTAACAAGAGAGAAGTTTATGATGAGGTGTTAATGCATTAGTACCAACCAAGTATAGGTTTTGAATAAAAGAGCAGAGTAGTCATAAGGTGATAGATCTAAGCTAGGCTTATGATTTTTAAGGGAGAACCTTTTAATATTCAAAGGGTTATAGAACTATTTAGGCAATGTATAGTGAAAGGGTAAAAAAAGTACTTAGGTTGTAAAAAGAGAAGAAAGTTGACAGTAATCTGTAAAAAGGTAGACTGAGAGATAAAGATTGACTACTTGTCATGAGATCTTAGTGGGTGAGTGTTTCTTTAGTTTATGTAGTAGTTGTAAGTTAGTAAATTAAGTGAGCAATTATATTGATATTTGTGTTTAGTAATAGACATTATGCTTGAATTTAAGATTAGTGGTGTGATCAAAAGGATGGCAACATGAGGGTGATGATGTTAGTTCGAGATCTTATCTAGTAGGTTTGACATTAATTTGGTGAGAAATTAAGGTGTTACTTTTTGATAAGTGTGAGTGGTGCAAGTGTGGTATTATGACTCTTAGATGAGAGCAAGAGAGTGTTGCTAAGTCATTAGTTTAGCAAGAGCATTAAGAGGTGTACCTGAGATCATATGTAGTCACACGAAGTTCTAATTATGTTATAATATTTTTCATGTCTGCGTAGATAGTATAGTTGAGTTGTTAATGCAGGGTAGGCTAATGTAAGCATTATTTATTACCCTTAAGAGTTTTGTCGGGGGGATCACATATAGTCAATGTAGGTAACGATCATAGAAAGACTTTTATAGAAGCGGGAAGAGGTTAAGAGAAGCATCTCAAAAAAAAGTCTTAGAATGAATCTTAGCACCTGTGCATTGAGAGTTCAGTAGCCATAAGATTAGCATTTTTCGAGTAAGTAAAGCAAATATAGACTATTTTAGAAAAGATGAAATAGATCCATAACTTTAAAGTATTAGCCTCAGACCTAAGGGGGAGATGATAAGATGAGAAACTAAGTCAAGCATTGAGAATCAGATTGTAATGTGTTCGAAAAGAGTTAAAGTGATATATTGATCCATTCATACTCTAGCATATTCCGCAAAAGTCAGTCGTTACAACATCATGTTGATGTCACTAATATCATAATTTTGTACATGAACTATGCTCATACATTCATAATCTATGCTCATACACTTCTGACAAATTCACATCTATGTTCAATTCCCAGAATGAGGGACAAAGACTTTATCCCATTGATCTTAATCTTACTCCATAAAATTATGGATATCACCCTCATGATATGAACCTATTCATATAAGAACTCAAGTCCAATAGTATGCTTAGTATCAAAAGCATGATTTGATCTCAATGGCTATCAACGTATTATTATGACATGTATATTCTTATATCAGAATTATCGAATGAATCATATGTATGATCTTTCGCCCTAAAGCTCTTTCAGTGATTCTTTTTAGTTAAGAGAATGATGTTGATGATAGTAGTTGAGTGATGATAGAAGGAGAAGGTTGATGTTTCTTATGTTAGTAGTAGTAGTGTGCTTATTCCATCTAAGGTTTTAAAAGTGGAGGAAGGATGAGATGAAGTTTTACTATGAGTAATAGTGTAGTAATGCGTGAAATTTCAGTTGGTAGAGATGATGAGAAAATAAGAAATTCTTAGAAGGTTGATTAATAGGATTTCATGGATTGGCTATACTACTAAGCTTTAATGTGGTGTTGTTAACATGTGGATAAATGGATGATGCATTAGGTGTTTCTTGATTTGAGCTCGAGGTTGGTTGAATGCAACTATAATGAGAAGTATTCTTGGAATGAGATTCCTTATAGAGGTATAAAACTTGAATCGTGTGGTTTAGATTAGTATAAACATCTTATGTTTAGCATCATGTGGTTTAGAGATTAGTTTTGGACACAGTAAGAGCAAACTATTTAACTTAGGCCTTGGTAAGAGTATTCATAAACCCTTGTAGGAGTTATGAGTTGCAGCTAATGAAGCGTTGTTATAAGAAAGGAGAGCATAGTTGAGAAGTGTTACTAAGATTAAAAGCTACTAGTCATATCACTCAAGGAATAGTAGTCCTATTGTTACTTCGTGCCCAGATATCCTTGCTTTATGTAAGATAACTTCAGAAAGAGAGTGAATATGTTCAAAACAATATTATTCTTGACTTATGTGCTATAGACAGCTCCAAACTCTTAGTATGAATCAGTTTCGCCTATGTTAGTAGGCAAGTTCATAAGTCAGAAAGATAGTAAGAGTAACTCTTTTCCCCTCCATGCTCAATCGAGTCGTCATCCAAGGATGAATGATCCCAAAGGGGATATATTGTAACACCCTGAAAATTTCTAAGCTAAGACCTGAATTATTCTATAACACCTCACAACTCTACTCTTAAAATTAAATCATTTGTGTAACACCTCAAACTTTTAGAAAGGCTAAAGAGGGTTAACGGGCAAGTCTACGAACCAAAATGGACCATGGACCCTTCACGGCTCCATATACAGACCGTTTAGGGGGTCCACGACCCTTTTAGGGCATGCTAGCCAACCATCCAAAGCTCCCAAGGTGGGGGTCTCCTAGATCCCCATAGTGGCTTGTACGGTCCATTTAGGGCTCCGTACAAGTCACCTAAAATCTTTTATGTTTTTGGTAAACTTTTAACGATCATATCTCTCAACACATAATGAAATAGGTGGCACATGACCCATCAAATAAAATTTCCTTGAGTCATCTTTCCAACGTCACCACGTTTGCCTTATTTAGAGTTTAGAGGAAAATATTATGCCAGTTTTAGTGAAGCCATGTCAGATAGACAAAGGTTCACAGACAGCTAAACGGACCGTGAAAAGTTTCACGACTGTGGAGCATTAAACGATCTGTGAAGTCTTCCTTGAAAGGAAATCCTTCTGTTTTTAAGCTAGGTTCATTTTGTTCTTTCCCCTATGTGTTTGATACTTAAACTACGTCATTTTAAGCCCTATTCTAAGCCTAAACCACAACTATTTACACCTAATTAAGGGATTACAAAGTGTTAATCAGTTCTTTTACGTTCATTAACACTTCAAGTCATGAGAGAGAGGTTCTTATAGGATAAAAGCTAGGGTTTCAACATTCTTTGAGTTTCGTCTATTTTACCAAGAACTTCATTCATCCAGGTATTTAAGGCTATCAAAGTGTTAGACTACTTTGACTACATCTACTTTTAAATCACTAAAAGAGTAATCTAGGTTTCTATTCTTAGATTTGAGTATTCTTGAGATGAGATGATGTTTAGTTCTGCGTTCTTGAGTTCCTGATTCTTTTTGAAATTTTATTCTGAATTATTGAATTGTTATATGTTATGCATTGATATCCTTGAGTTTAGATGTTAATGTCTATATTTCATTATGAACCCTATTTTGAGTTATATGTTTTGAGAATCTTTTAAAGCCAACATTTTTTCTTTAAACTGAGTTTTTGAGAAAGTAAAGGGTAGTTTGAGAAAGAGTATAAGGGAACTAAGTAGTCCCAAAAGTATCATTTTGTTACATTTAGAACAAAACTATTATTTATGATTAGTATGACAGTCGTATATGTCATCAATGTGTAAGTAGTATGACATCTAGATATGCCATCAATGTTTATGCAGTATGACTTCCCGAGTCATAATTAATCATATCACAATAAACAATGGTTTTAAAGTGTTTTTTGAGAAAGTAAAGTAGAGTTTCAAAAAAGTGAAAGAGTTTTCAGAAAGATTGAGTACAAAGTAGTTACCTTCTTAAAAAGGCCATTTTTTATTAATGATCTCAACCTAGAGAAAGTATTTTTTTTACATTGAGCAAAGAGAAACATTGTTTTCTAAATGATAAACGAGTTCACAGATATTTTAGAGTAGTTCCCTCTTTTAAAAGGATAGTCTGAGCAATTATCTCAAACGAGAGAAAGAGTATGTTTGATACATTTGAACAAGAGTATTTATTATTGGGAGTAGTATTGAGCTTCGATGTGGAGGAGAGTTCAGACAACTCACAGCCCTCATAAACCATGTGTTGCCAACATGGGTACTTTTTAGATGAATCCTTATTTCTTAGTGGATCCACTTAGTTGAGAGGTTTTATACCTTGGGACGGTACGGGACAGTTCTGGCAGCATGGACAAGATGTTGTATCATCACGTAACTCATAGTGATGATTGTCAGTTAGAGAATCTCTGAATAGACTTAAAATGTATTTTAATATATCACTTATTATGTTGAGTTCAGAGATAAGTAAGTATTTTGTAACGATTTAAATGATTTAACTCCTTTATTTCATTACATTCAACTTGATTATATTGTTATCTATTGCAGTCCTTTCATTCAGTTATTTTTCTTTGACTATATTACATACTCGTACATTCAATGTACAAATGTCATTCGACCTGCATCCTTTTATGCTGCAGATATAGGTGTTCAAGATCACCAACAAGCGCTTCATTGAGATCACTCTACATTGTAGTTAGCTTTTGGTGAGCCTTTTTGTAATCCAGAGGACTTCACATTTACTTTCTAGTTAGTAGTTTTGAGATGTCGTAGGTCTTGTTCCGTCATCCTTATTTAATTGAGGCTTCATAGATAGATAGAGTAGAGGTGTCTCTCAACATTTACTTTCTTTTGAGTTGTTTTAAAAACTATAAGTATTGTAACTTAGCTCAAAGGCTATCTTGGAAATCAAAGTTTCCTCTCTTGCTTCATTTAGAAAGCGATTACTCTTTTCTGAAAACTAGCACGAAGGCTCTCTGAAAATTGAGGTTTCCTTTCTTGTTTAAATGTGAAAACATTTTAAACCCTTTGGGAATACATAGTCCCCATATACTTTTGAAGAAATTAACTTCAAGAATTACTCTTTAATATTTACTCAACTTGAACTTTAAGTTTTAAAACAAAGTTACAACATTTGGAAAAGACTTTTGGAAAACTCTAAGAACCTCTCTTAACTTGACTCTTACTTCTCTTGACTTTGATCTTAACTTTCCTTGAATTGGATTATGGATTAAAGGTTCATGATCTCATGTTTATGGATGATTTAATAATGTTTAGATGTACCTTAGAGTGTTGGAATCAACTAGAAAACATAGGTATATTGCTAAGGAACAAGTACTAAAAGGTGAGGAACGAATGGGGAGAACTGGCATCCCTAGAGCTCTGAGAGGCGCGTGGCGCCAGCCCTCAAAGTTCAGAGAACAATTTGTGGGGCGCTAGCTGGCGCGGTGCCCCAAGGGTGAAAGTTCAGAGGCCCTTTTGGGGAGCGCTTGCTGGCGCGACGCCCCACCCCTATCCCCAAGTGTTTGACGACTTTTCTTGCTCGTTTTTCATCTCTAAACCCTCTAAACTTCAATGGTTCTTTCCCAAAATAGTTAAAATCATTTATAACCTCAATATATGATAGATTCAACCCAAAATTACACCCGAAAACATGAATCAAACCTCAAGAAACTTCAACAACACAACCTATAGGAATTCAAACGAATTTCATCAAGAACTCAAAGGATTTACTTTCAAATAAAACATTATTTCTATGAATTGAATCATGATTGGCGCATGGGTGAATTAACCCAATGCTATGTGATATCACATACCTTGTAGGGATCACCCCCGACGAAATCCACAAGCTAAACTCGACAATCTTGACGAATCTTGCTTCTCTTCTCCTTTCTCCTCTTCTTTTCTCTTTTCTCCAAGCCCTAGCGTATTTTGGTAAAATCATAAACTGATCTAATTCTGATTAGACCCTAACCTAATTACCAAAAATGTAATAAAATAATTGGGCAAGGAAAAGACTAAACTACCCTTTCAAAATCTGGATTGACTTTCCGTATTCCAACAGCCCAACTTCCAAAGGGCATTACTCACTCATGCAAACTTTGGAATCACGCAAACTTAGTGGCGTTGGAAAGATCATTCCAAGAGATTTCCTACCATATATGGAAGTACCTCTAACTCATCCTGAACTAGAAGTTATGGCAGTTTGAAGTTGGCCAAAACTCAACTTATTCTAACTTAACAAAATTTCCAAATTTTCATTCTTCCCAAAAATGACTATTTTCAATTATTAGTTTTTTCCTAGTTATTTCAATTTGCGAGATGTTACAATATCCCCTGCTTTTTCTTTGGACATTCTCGCATGAAATGACCATTTTGACCACACTTTAAACAACCAGTGGATCCCTCACGATATGTACATGAGTGGTTCCTACCATACTTAGCGTAGGCAGAGACTTACTACCCTCTTGCGCCATGCTACCTTGAGAATAAGTAGTTTAACTCTGAAATTCTAACTATTGTACTCACCTTTGTTCTTAGGTGCAAGTGCACTAGTAGATGATAGAGCAGGTCCCTTCTGTTTCTGTTGGAAGGATGACCGGTTGGCATTACTCTTCTGCTGCCCAGACTCGTTCCCTGTCCTAGACCTCTTGTTCTTAAACTCATCTATATCCCTCAGCTTCTCTTCCTCTACCTGTTGCACATAGACCATTAACCTTGAGATATCCATGTCACATATCAGCATTGCTGCCCTACCTTCTTTACTCGACAGATGAGCCAACCCAGCAACAAACAAGCTCATTCTACTCTTCATGTGTGCAACCATTTTCGGAGCATAACGGGACAATTGGGTGAACCTCAACCCATACGCATGAACACTCAAAGAATCTTTCTTAAGTGTGAGGAACTCTCATACCTTAGCCTCTTTTAGTTCTTGGGGAATGAAACGCCCCAAGAAAGCCTCCTAAAAACAATCCCAACTCACAGGTTGTGCATCCTCAGCTCTACCCTCTTTCTACTAATCAAACCAAGTCCTAGCAACATTCTTCAGTTGATATGCAGCTAGTTATACTCGCTCAGTATCAGAAACATGCATGGCATCAAATACCTTTTACAGTTCCTCAATAAAGTTCTCTGGATCCTCAATAGTTCTTGAACCAGTGAAACTTGAAGGATTCATCCTTAAGAAATCACGGATTCTCGAAGTATCAACTACTTCATGTCGATTCCCTCTCTAGTGCCCAGCTTGGTTGGTCACAACTTGGCTCAACATCTTCATAGCCTCACGGAACATAGCATTGGTGACCTCTCCTTGGGGTTGCTCTTCATGTGCATTAGGTACCCCTTGTTCCTGTGGTTCAATATTTCTCCTAGCTGGGTGACCTCAAACTGCTCTTCGTGGAGGCATGATCATTTGAAACACGCGCAAGCACGAATTAGAAGGAAACTTTTTAGAGATTAAACTATAATGCACAAAATGAGTGTGAAAGAAGTGAGAAATTTTTCCAAAATATTGCAGCCTCCTAATTATAGATGTGGCGCGCTTCACACCGATAACTAGGACTCTACAGATATGGCTTCACAGACTCCCTAGGACTCTTGAACTCTGCGCTCTAATACCAAGTTTGTCACTCCCCGAGCCAATACCCTGGACGTGGCCGGCATTAGAGAACCATTGCTAGCCCCAAGTGAACCCTTGGCCTAGCTTACTTAACTCAGTGGAAGACTATATGCATATTTATAAAGATCAATAGCACTATACTCAACTTGAATGATAAAATAACTTAGAATATTTAAAAGTCAACATTCAACTTGGCCAAAATGGCACCTCAAGTCTTAAATATGAAATGATAATGTAAAGACAACTGAACTACTAACTGTCTATGAAGCCTCTAAAACAAAGAGGGATGTCGGGACAAGACCCCCGATCATCCTAACAATGAAAAAATACTAAAAGCAAAGTAAATGAGTCCTCCAGAATGCAAGGAGGCTCACCAACAGACTCTGAACTGCTCACTGGATCAACAATGCGCTAGATGTCGATCCTAGTTACCTGTGTCTGCATCATAATAAGATGCAGGCCAACTGGCATCAGTACATTGAATGTACGAGTATGCGAGGGGAATTCTAAAACAAGATATAATCTTGAAAGGTACTGAAGAACTTACCTAGCTCAACTCAACTCAACTAAACATAACTGAACTCATTTGAATATAAAGCAGTTTAAAACAAGTGCAATATAAAGAAAAGTTGTTTAAAACATTATGTCAACTTTATGTGTATGCAAAGATACATATAACTCTGAAATATATGTAAAAATAAAATAAACTGTGTATATAAGAAAACAATTACTTATATGGGAGTTTCTCTCACCGACAACCATCACATAAGAGCTATTGTGATGATACAACATCTTGCCTCACGCTACCAGAGCCGTCCTATACCTTGCCGATGGTATAGAACCTGAACTACTAAGTGGATCCACTAGTCTATGCTAAAAAGCACTAAAGGAATCATCTAAAAAGTATGACCCTTTTCTACCCATGATGGCTACATGGTTTATGGGGGCTGTGAGTTGTCTGAACTCTCCCCCATATCGGT
>JAJOOR010025261.1:0-12720 GCA_036250505.1 Solanum acaule | reverse complement strand
AATACGTATTATGAACAAAACGTATTGTTTATACAAAAAAACATATCACATTCAATATAGTGACGATGTACAAAAACAAAATCACAAAATGTGATTTACAGTTTCATTTTTTTTTTTCATTTCACTGAAATCCAAATACAAATAGTAAACAATTAAAAATACTAACCTGAAGGATCCCATCTTCCGCCATGTTTAATTAATATTGATACGTAGTTGTTCATCACAAAAAAATAGGATTTTTCAAACAAAAAAAAAACTTCAATTAGTCGCCAGTGACAAAATTTCTGGAAGAAAATTGAAGAGAGAGAAACGTGGAAGAAAATATTTCACTAATTACTACTATTTCAGATACGTCATGGTACGGGATTATTTGGACTACAAGATCAAACCAGATTATAGAACAAGATTTTCTAAGTAATAGTCAACAAATTGGAATTCATTTATCAACAGATTTGGATAAAATCAGATTTTTGAATTAATTTTAACAAATTAGAATGAATTAAGGAAACTGAATATTCTTAATTAGTTTGAGATTCCTTAATTCATGCTAATTAATAATTATCTTAAATTAATTCAAATTTAATTGACACCCCTATTCCGTTTTTTTCATTTTTTCCTTATTAATTACGTATTATTAATTAATAATAAAAAACCATAAATAGATTAATCATTTATTAAATAAATGGAAATTGATTTTTAAAATCAGATTTTTGAATTAATTTTAACAAATTAGAGTGAATTAAGGAAACTGAATATTCTTAATTAGTTTGGATCCCTTATTTCATGCTAATTATTAATTATCTACAATAAATTCAAATTAAATTACAACCCACAATTTCAGTTTTTTACTTTATTATTTCTAATTCCGTTTTTTTTAAAAAAAAATTTGTTTATTTTTTAAGTTTTTTCCAATTAATAAAAACATTTCTTTTTTTTTAACTTGTTATAACCTGAAATTTTTAATGTTATAGCTTGAAAGTCTAAATCTACTGTTATAGCTTGAAAATAGTACTATAATATATGTCATATATGAAATTTACACAAAAGTTCACCAGTCCTTAGTTAAATATTAACGTAGTTTTTATGAGTTAGATTAATAAGTTTCTAAAAAAGAATTGTATACTATATTTTGAGTAAATTCTACGTATGTCGATAAAAAAGAAGAGAAGAAAGACATGTAAGTCATGTAAGCCAGAACACAAGCTCATATGATATATGTTGTCCATTTTGGTCCAACAAACCTCAAATTTGTCCCTTTGCTAATAAAATAATGGAATTTTCCAAAGGATTGTTTTAAAGAAAAGAAATGAAGTGGTCTAAGAAAGCATAAAAAAATTAATATCTAGTTTTGAAGTAAGTTATTTTCAATGAAAATGCTCCATCCCATCAAAGCATACTTTACATGGACATTGACATGTTGTCATGTAATTGGTCACTTAAGAAGCCAAAATTTGCTTGCTTGTTATCAAATGGTCCCTCAAAATTGGTTATAGATATTGCAATTGTGACTTGTGAATAACTTCTACTATCTTCCAAAGATTAGAATATATATATAGATAGAGGATAAGAAATTAATAAAAAATATATTTCAATACACAAAATATTTCATGTTAACAGATTTCGAATAAGACACATCAAAGGGTGTGATGTAAATATTCTATCCTAATGCATGCATCATCAAGCATCAGTGACTGATGCTACTGCTTCCTGACATATAGACTATACATAAACAACTTTACCGATATTCTAAGACTCTCGACAATTTGGAAAATAATGTTGATAATAATGACAAAAAGGACAATATATATGTATATTAATTTTCCACGTTTGAGAGAAGTATCTTGAGAGAATAGTGTTGTTTGACAAAATGAAGACGTTGTGGATAATTTTGAGGTCAATTTCATGCTATCAATTACACTAAGATTTTTGATATATTTAATTTTAAAATGATATTTTTGTTTTGTGGATTGTGGTTGAGTAATTAATACTCACTCATAGGAAACTTGCTTCCATTTATGTATCACCTCTTGTTAGTTATCCCTTATGAAAATGTCATTTCATATCAACTTCACATATGTAAATATTATCTTGAATATTTTATTATTGTTATATGTATTAGATCATGACACTAAGAAAGAAATAGAAAGTTTAAATATAAAAAATCCCCCCAAAATAGAAAACATTTATCATTAATTGTATCTAATATGAAATGAAAATGAAAAAAGTACAATTGTTGTATTTTTATTTTACTTTTTTGTGTGTGTAGGAAAGTTTGAGGAAATAAACATTAATTGTCTTTGTTTTATTAAGTTGTGCAATCATACAAGTAGTTCTTATCAATATGGAAATTAAAATTGATGGATATATATATGTGTGTATATATATATATATATATTTCTTTAGTATATCTTTTCATTTTAGAATTGTAAATTTCTAGAAATGACAACAAAGATTTTCATGTTTAATGGGAGGTTGATATGTACACGTGTCAACTAAATATGCATTACAAATAATGAAATATATTTCGTTTTATATTACATTACATTAAATAAATGCATGACATATGTTTAAATATGTAACAACTATCTCAACAAGTTGTAATCACCCCACCACCAACTTGATACATTTTTCCTTTTTTACACTCCAAAATTGAAATTAAAATTCTTATTAATTGAATAGACTTTAGACTTGAATGAATTGTTTCCATCACAAACTTAGACACGTTTGGTTCATATTACTTATAAAATTTAAGTTATGAATTTTCTCTATGTGATATGGATGAAAGTCTTTTTCAGAATTGTCTATCGTTTCTTTTTATAGATAAAGAATTCTACTCCCTTCATATTTGATTGCTAAATCAATAGAACTGTTTTCTTGTAGAACGAATAAACCATAATTAAAAGAATATTCTTTATTTTTAGTTATCTTTATGATTTATTTTTATTATAATCAGTCTTAATATAAAGATCACGTTTTCTTAAGTAAGTATCCTTATATAAGAAAAAAAACAAATTATGACAAAAAAAAATATGTACTTGATTAGTAAGTGTGCATTGGTGATTTTAATTTTCATCAATTTCCATGAACTAAATAATCTTCTATAAGTACTTACAATTTGAATTAAGGAAAATAATTCCACAAACATAACATGTAGTATTATTTTAAATACACGTTTTTCTCTCTAAACTTCAGTTATAAAATTACATTGACTATATTATTATTGTTGTTGTTATGTTATGAAAAGAATCGTGTAATTAAAATAATATTTTTAATTTACTAAATAAACAAATTTTAATTCTTTATCCTATAAAAAGTACACTTTACAAGGATGTTGACTGTTGTCTTGTAATTGATCCACGTGGCAGTTTTGGAATGATCCTTTCAAATTTAGTTTTAAGATAACTCATGTCTTGTACAACTGTAACCTGTAAGAAACCCCATCATTTATTCAATTATTTGGTAAGAGAAGAAAAAAATAAATTAAAATATACCTAGTACATATAATTTTTATAATATATTAGGGGGGATGCGCGAGGCATTTGGTACGTTGGACAAGCATAAATAGTTGTGAGGTAAAAATTTGGCACTATTTTTCTTTTTTCATTTGATTATTTATCCTGGAATAAGTTATACCGATTAATATTAATTAATAGTACAAGGATAAGTTAGTTTTGTCAGAGGATGAAATAATAGTGTTGAAATTTCTTATTTTGAGATGAAATAATAAAATAGGAAAATTTTCTTTGATCGGGACACCAAAATGGATATGGAACGCCAAAAAAGAACTAAGAAGGATTAATATATTTACACATTTCATACAATTTAATATGTTATAAAATGTCACGATTTACCTTTTATGTTACGTTACCAATTAATGTTATCAAATCGAGTTATCGATTAAAAGTTATTTGTTAATGAGTGATCTGATTAAATAATATATTTTTTACATAAAATTTAAACTTGAGATAATAATATTTTGCACTTAGCTACAATATTATATATAAATTCATTGGTGCTATAATAGTTGTGCAATTCTTTTACTTGTTCAATCCTAGGAAGCTTGTTTCCCATTTGTATGAATAAAATTGATCTTTCTCATCAAATGTCTTCTCTTATCTATCTACTACATAATAAAATAATAATAATAATAAAAAATTAGAAAAGTTATAAGTGGATAATATTTTATTATATTATATAGTTTTAACATTCAAACTTTCAACTTCCATATAGTCATATTTCAAAGGAAAATTCTAATTATTACAACGTTGTTAAAGGAATTGAAAGTCATTATCTCATACACATATTATCGTAAATATTACTTTGAAGTGGTATAATAATTTTATAATAATATTTCATTACACCAACAAGAGAAAAGTCGATAAATAATATCATTATAAAAAAATTTGACTGTATTTTTTTATTCTTTTTCTAAATCGACTTTTAAATTAAATATAAAAGAATATTATAAAAACAAATTCAATATCTTTTAAAAAGATAATATAATTAAAATAATATTTATAGCGGATCAACACAATATTTGGTTAATTACTAAATCAAATTTCAATACTTCAATTCACAATTTTTTAATTTTTTTTGTAAGGATAAAGACAATAAAAGGGTCTCATCTTTATTTGTTGGAAAATATCAAAGACACGTTATGCTTATCCACGTTGACCTTTTTTTTCAAATTTTTACCCATTATATTTGACTCATGTAGCCTAACTATTGGAAAAAAAGATAATGATGCAACGTAACATAGAATTTTTTTTAAAAAAAAAATTAAAAGAAGAAACGTGGAAGAAGCTAAAAAACAACAACTATATATTGACTTGACAAGTAAAAGTCCCATTATGTTGAAGGAGGAAAATTTTGGGATAAGGTTTATCAACAATGAACAAAAGATCATACATAATAATTTGGAAATTACAATAGTTTTTCTATCACATAATTGGTTGAATTAATGTAATCATTCATTTATTACCATGGAGGGTTATGATGAGATGAATATGATTCTTTCACCTTTAATTAAAAGTCTCGAAGTTAATAACTGAAGATGAGTTATTTTAGATAAAAAAAAATTATGAAATTATCATACGCAACACAAATTCAAATTGATTGAAACTATCATTCTTCAGTTAGCTAATGAAACAAAAGTTTGATCATTCAATGATTTGTTATTTGCAACGAGTTTAACTTTTATAGGTTGATAATAAAATATAAATTGATTGTATATATATTATCAAAAATTCAAAATTAGTGTCACGCAACTATAAATGAACCTTTTGGTTTAATAAACTATGATATTTTGCATTCATACATAACGTACGTTGACTTTGAAGTCTTAGGAAAAAATATTTATTTTTGTTGGATATTGTGTTTTAATTTGTCAAAATTGGACTACTAACAACATATTCTAATTAAATAGTCTTTTCAAAGTCTTCTAACTTCCTCCATGTTTTTCTCTTAATTCAAAGTTTTGAAGAACATGTTTATCTAAGTTGTAATAATAGTCCAAAAACTCATACTTTGGGTCAATAATCTTATCCAAAAACATTTAATTGTGAGTAATTCAAACATTTAAGACATTTTTTTATACTTGCGAGTATTTACGTCAAATCAATAAAATTAACCTTAGCCGTTACAAATTAAAGTGAAATACATCTCACCTGATCATGATATAGTGATTTGTATATTAAAGACATATCTTGTATTTATTGATTTGAGGAAATATTCAGAGAATAACTTTTTAATAAACTTATTTATAATTAAGTCGATATATAAATATTTTCTTGTTAATGTAATATGCTCCCCAAAAATAATATTTTTGTTCAACTATGGGCTTTGGTTTTGGGCCAAGAAGATAGGCCTAGTGAAGAGGTTGAGATCTTCTTAAGGACTAAGCCCAATGGGCTTTTCCTCAAATGCATTAAACTCAAGTACTTAATTGTGATGTAGATTATTTTTAGTTTAACCGATATCTACTGACCTGATTAATCCAAACTCACACCGTGTGGCCGCTTATCAAAAAGGGACGCACTACCTAAAAACTAGTTTGCTTAGTTGTCATTACTGTATTGTATCAAATTGTTACTTTATATACAACATTTTTTTTATTGTTATTTAAATTTCATTATATCAATATTGTCGAAACCATTAATATGTAACAATAAGAAGTACAATTCTATATAACGATCAATTTGACGTAATCCCCTTGATATCTTGCCCTTATTGTTTAATAATACTACTTTACCCTTTTATTCCATCTTTCTTTATGAAATAACTCTTCCATGTACCTTACTTTTTCATTTTAATACATTATAAGTTTATTCATCACCAATATGGGTTGTGATGAGTAGTAGTACTACTCCACTCTAAACCAGATGTCTCGAATTTGAGCCCTAAGTATAGAGAAAATCATGTTGGAAAGACCACCGCAAATGGACCCAGCAGTGCACGATCCAAATTTAATCAAAGCTTCAACCACCATACACCGATGACCGGGTGGAAATTAAAAAAAATAAATATTCTTCAAATTCTTGGTGCGTGACATTATGGCATGACAAAAAACAACAATTTATCTAAACATTATATTCATCAAAACAATATAGTATAATCCAAATCCAATACGATACATTATGAAACTAATTTCTGCTCATGGTGACAAGAAGTGAGTTTTTTACTAAATGAACTCAAACTCCAAAAATAATACTCCCTCCGTCCCATTTTATATGTCACCTTTTTACTTTACACTTACATTAAAAAGTGATGTAATTTTACCCTTCTACCCTTATTTAATGCTTTCTTAAGTCACCTTTATATTAAATGATGAATACATTTTCAAGATTAATTAACTACTCTATCAAGGATATAATAGACAAAATATGGTAATTTATGCATAAATTTTATAAAATGACAAGTATTGTGGTCCAACTATTTATAGAAAGGGATGACATATAAAATGGGAGTACACAACAGTATGATCATACATTTTATTGACATTTAGCCTGAATGGAAAGATATGTACTATGGTAACCATAACAATTCAAGAAAGCAGAGGATTGAAAACCAAAATCCTGCGCAAGAATAAACAGTTTGCGCGATCTCACGTTTTTCGAGTTAAAGAATGCTTCGATCATCGTCTCTTTGGTTCCTCATCTTGGCCTGTATCTATTTCGTAAAGATCCCAACAACGGCAGATATGTAGCTCTCCAACTGAAAAATGTGTTTTTTTTGAGAAGGGGGGTCGAGTGTTGAGTTAAAACTTCATTTATGTATAACTGTCTATGTTGCTCGACTCTCCAAAAAAGTTGCTTCACCGTGTCAGATCCTCCAAAATGCAGGAGGATTTGATACACACTTGTCGACATTTTTGAAGAGACTGAGCAACATAGGTAACTGTGAATGAGGACAAATGCACCTTTTGTAGTATTCTTACCTGCAATGGAATACTGAGTCCTGTGTGTCCTTCGATGATTAATCCGACCGTGAGACCAATCATAGCCCATGCACCGTTAATTGCTTCTATTTGTCGCCGTCTCTGTAAAATCGATGTAATGGTAACAAGTTTCAATAGCATTTGTACAAGTACAAGAATCTTCAAAGGTGGAAAGGACATGATATTTTATCCAGGTCACATCATTCAAGACTTAAGTAAGCAGAAATTCACAAGGTAGGATGTGGAGATTACGTTACGCTTGGTAGAAGTATACATCAGTAGGCTATGTTGCTCGGACTCTTAAAAAATATCGACGGTTGCGTGTCAGATCCCCTAAAAGTAGTATATTTATGGAGACATTTTTTGGAGAGTTCAAGCAACCTAGCTTATAGGGAATGACCGACTTAAATGTTTAACGTCACTGGAAGATTTATCTCACATAAAGTGGAAATAAACTAATAACTTGACATTCAGGGCCGATTTTACTACCACTCCGGAGATGAGAACCAGAACACTAATTACCTTTTAGCAAATACTGTAAACTCAACATCACTATACTCAATTTGCTTAGAGGTAAGCATCATGTTCAATGCCGATATACTAACATACCATAGATGAGAGTGGGAATAATTACCTTGAGCTAATAATATGAATTCAATAGCCGAAACTACTAAATCTGCTAAGAGGCACCTAGGAGTCGAGAAGTGCCAAGTTACAGAGATTCAGCACGCATGAAAATATAATTGAGGTTTACTCACTTGATATCTCTCTTTAGCTTTGATTTCCTCCATTTGCTTTGCAGCTAATCGCTTGGCTTCTAAAGGATCCACCATGATCACTTCCTTCCTTTTTCTCTCTCTCCCTGGAGATGCCTGTGGACAAAGAAGTTTTCATTTAGAAGCTCAAGTTGACAGATAACGACCTCGAATCACTATGAAGATGTCTCTAATACCAAACAAACGACATCAACGGGGTAGTCTTTTTGTACATATGCATAGAGTATTTCTAACTTCTTTTTTATGACCGTGGTGTTTAGGCTGGCTTGCGCACACATTTAAAGACGAAGATATAATAGCCACATAAACAAGTAGAAAGTAGAAACAAGTTTTACTAAATCACCGTTCACATAATTTTACCACCGGCCATATAACAAAATCTATCTTTGTTTTATTTTTTGAAGAGCATAATCTAACCAATTTTTACTAGTATTACATACATGGAAGCCTTCATAATGCATACATTGGGATTTGCCAGGACGCGGATTGCTTGACTCCTGGTTTTCCATGAAGCCAAATCAGTGTTCAGCATACGTCCATATTCAAACCTGACACATAAAAACTGCTTTATTAAAAGGAGAAAAACAGAATAGTCATGTGATATTCGCCTTTCTATCGGAACAATTCTGAGCTACATTGCTCGGATTCTCAATAAATGTTGCCGCACCCGTGTTGGACCCTTCAAAAATGCACTTCCTTTGGTGGATCCAACACGCACCAGGCAACATGTTTGAAGAGTCCGAGCAACATAGATTTTAAGTGGATGCTGAATACTAGGAAGAATTGTAGACAATGCCACGTATTAGCGCATGAGCTAGTGAAAGCCTACACTACAAAGCATGTGTCCCCAAGATGAATGATCAAGATAGATCTAAGGAAAGTAAATGATTATGTTGAATGCATTTCTCTACAACAAGTAAAGGAAGAGCTCAAATTCCTACTAAATTTATCACTTGGGTTAGGGAATGTGTGAATACTGTAAATTACTCAATAGTGATAAATGGAGAGCCAACAGAACCTCTTAATGCAGCTAGAGGTCTTAGGCCATGATCCCATGTCACCTTTCCTGTTTGCAATCTTTATAGAATATCTGAGTAGAAGCTATGTTTGGTCTGGAACCAATGTGATAACCAAGAAGGCATTAGTATCCTGGGATAAAATTTGTCTGCCAAAATCATTTGAGGGCCTAGGACTCGTTTAACTTGTGTTGATGGAATAAAGAAACTATTGCCAAGACATGGGATTTGACACATAACCAAAATAAAATGGATATAAACATATTATATAAAGAGGCAGCAGATTGAAAGTACGAGTATACCACAGCAAGCTAGCTGGCAAATGAGGAAGATCATTCGGGCAAGAGAAACAATGCAGCACGTGCAAATCTCAGATAGAGGACAATAGAGCTCAATCAGGCACATATACCTACAGTTGATTGGAAACAATGCAAGAGCGGAATGGAAGTGTTTAATGTTTGGGAATGAGGCCAAGGCCCAAAGCTAAATTACTCTATAATTAAACATTAAGATACCGAGTATAGTCCCAGAAGTGGGGACTCGGGAAGGTGGGATCAGGGCTGTGCGCTGATCTTACCCCTACCTTTGTGGGGTAGAAAAATTTACTCTATGGTTACAACTTCAAAATAGGGTTCTCACAGTTGACAGGCTCATTAAATGGGGATATAATGTTGAAACTATATGTACAATCACTAGGATAGTATGGGACAGAATCATGCAGTGGCTAAAGAAGAGCATCTGGCAGAATGCTGGCTGGAAGCAACATCTAAGATGACCTATCCAGCATACCAAGGGAAAGACTCAATCAACTCAAAGTGCTCAAAATGGTATACACACAGACACAGGCGATTCACGCAATTTGTATTGAAAGAAATCAAAGGTCTTCAAACAGAGAAGCAAGGAGATAGAGCAGATAGCTAAGGAAGTTGCCTTTACATGCAACGCCAAGAACTCCAAGCAAAACTAAAACACTTCTTCAATCTTTGACCTTTTAGTCTATCAGTCTCTAATGATGAATTTGATGATCGGAAATACCGGTAATATGATGTCCATCCAGTGTTAGGTTGATAAATGTAATTAGTTTGAGTTAATGTCTACTTTCATTTGATCAGCTATATACACAGAGCCGACTCAACAAGATTGAGGGCCTAAAGCGAAACTTTCCTTGAACAATTTAAAGGCTGAAAATGCTCTAATAGCCAAAAAGATGACAGCGAAAACATGTCGACAAAGAAAATATAAGCAAAAACATAAACCATCCACAAACATTCAGACTAACACTACTTCTCAATTCAAAACAAGATTCATTTTGAATAGCTAACCAAGACTAAATCTTTTCAGAATTTTACACACTAAAACAATTTCTAAAAATGAAATCTTCTTGCCAAATCTCTCTTTTTCAACCTCCAAACACTCTTCTTGAACAATTTTTAAAAACTCAAAACTGCTCTAACAGACACAAAGATAACAGTGAAAACACAAATTTCCAACCAAGATTCAATCTTTTTATAACTTAACACACCAAAAACTTTTCTTGAAATTTCTAAAGGCTAAAATTTCTCTAATAGTAAGCATAAACACAAAACACCCACCAAAATACAGGCAAATAAAACTTGTAACAAATCAAAAACAAGGGCAAACTCACTTTCTAACAGGTGAATGATGAAATTCCGATTTTGCCCTTATGTTGATACCTCCATTGACGATGGCTACAGAAGCACTAAGCACCATTTTTCTTTTCTCCTCTCTCTCTGTGGTGAGTTCTTTATCACTATGTTTTAGTTTTCCTCTTTCTCTTTTTAGTATATTTGGTCAGCATTTGTACAAGATAATTTCACCTGAGCCCCCAAAAGATTATAGTAATTACATATAAGCTCCTTTAACTTTTAATTGTGCCAAGATATTATGATTTACGAGGATGTTTGCCTAAACTTATAACCTGGTCAAATTGATTTATAACTTATGATCTACTTGTTTGGTAAACACATATTGGGGTGGGTATGGTATGGTATCTACTCCTTTGGTGAACATATAAACTCAAGTTTAAAAGGCCAAACAACACAAATTTCATGCATCTTCTCATGAGTTCTCAAAATTACTATTCGTGTCAGATTTCGGTCCCTAGATACATGTATCTCAAATATATTGAGTTAAAATTTGATGTAATTTATTCCAGATACACTATTCATATATCCAAGAAACACTAACTCTATTGCTCGCCTCTCTCCTATTTTACACACCTCTCTCCTTATGTATTTGTATTTTGATAGCAAAACATGTATATAGATGTATCAGATTTGAAGTTTGGTATGAAACTATTAATTGGTGGATCAAAATAAGCTCAGTTAATTAAAGGAAAATTAGTGTGTTATTAACTCGCCTAAACATAAATGGATTGAAAGAATCATGAAACGATTTTGTCCAAGTGATAAATCTTTTTCTTAGCCCTAATCAACTGCAAACCCAATCCAATTTTCCTCCAAATCCGGCCCAAATACCCTTTGTTGGTTTATTAGCATTTTAATATTAATATATATTAATTTGCTTTATTTTGGAGTTAGAAAGAATGATGAATGTTTCAACAGTTAGTGGACAATTATCATTGCTGGAACGTTAGGCATTAGTGCCTAATTACTCATTTCTGTTAATCAATTTGCATAGGCATTATTGGCCATTATGTGATGGTTACAATATTGTTATTGTCGTTGTATTATTCTGGCAGAACTAGTAGTGGTCAACTATGACCATTACTCCTCCATATTGAAATCCCATTCTTTATTCCTCCATTATACCTTATAACCTATGTAACTCCTAGGCCATTTATCTTCACTATTTACCACACCATTATCTTCCTATTTATTGCTAGGAAGACTTCTTGTAGTATAAATAGTGGTGGTCTTCATTTGGTTTGGTACACACAATACATAAGAAAAATATAGAGTGAAAGAGTTAGTCAAAAGAGAGTTCTTATTAGTTGAAGGGAGGTATTCTTTTTTGTGGAGCTTTGGACTCAACTCTTGTCCAGAGTTGTTGAGTTATACTTTGTGAAGGTTGTTGTATCATGGAGGGGACAAGTCAAAAGGACTACTGCTGGACCGGTGAAAACATTTGCTGCAGTGGGCTTGAATCTCCTTAAAGAGAGCGAGATATCCGCGCCTCAGCTTGGGGAGATTTATTTTCTTCATATTTATTTTCAATTGTAATATTGTATTTTTGTTATCTTGTAAGTTTTCACTAACAATTTTAAGGAGATTCAGAATGACTACAATTGAAAAAACCACGGATGTCAAGATGGGAGTCCTTAACAAGCCATTTCGGTTCAATGGTAACCATTTCAAAAGATGGAAGGGTAAAGTACTTTTCTACTTAAATCTTCTCAATGTTTCTTATGTGTTGCGATATAGGTGTAATTTCATTAATTCAGTACTTAAGGTCTTCCCTCGTCAAACGAATCAAAAAAAAGAAGGTTGGCTTTTCGCCGTGCTCCTTTTTT
>JAJOOR010025260.1:0-15991 GCA_036250505.1 Solanum acaule | reverse complement strand
ACTTCTCTTACCTGATCAGCTAGTTCAGTGACAAATATATCTGCTGCACCACCAATCAAGAAAGCATTCGGGAAATCAGGGAATTGCCTTAAGAAACTTCCTAGTTTGTCACCTGCAGAAAGATTAAACATAAGCATGCGTACTCAACCTTCTATGCGAGGTTACTGCTAAGATCAACTTACCTAGCTTATAGAAAAATATGAACCTTGAGAGGAAGAGAAATAGATCTCTTTGGGCCTGACAAGATGAAGACCGCAAATGATGTTAGGACATGCCCACTAAAACAAGACTTGCTTTGGCACACACGAAAAATTGAGGGGGCAAACATCAGACCTGCAAAGGGATCTTCTTTAATCGGTCAGGAACAAGGGCAACTTCCTCGAGCAGATACTGTTACAGGCATCCAAATAACTTAATTATCACCATTTGCTTTGATCGATCAAAAACAAACAAACAAAAACACTTGTTTTACTCCAAATACTTGAAGAAAATAGAAATCAAGTTACAGGTATTTGACCTTAAAAAGACTCTGGAAACGCCTTGTGTTTGTTTGGATGTCAATCCTGCAAAAAGGATATGTCAACCAATCACTTAACACATTTTAATGATTACCCCTGTACTCCATCCCCATACATATTCAGAGAAGTTATTCTGAAGCACGCAATAAGAAAAAAAGAAGCACAGAGAAAATGTTGAAACCCAAAAGAGCAGGAATATATTTAAATCATAAACCTGTCAGACACTACAGTACAGTTGGATAGCAATATTAAGCAGTCTATTCTATGAGCATCATCCGGGTAAATCTCTGAGTAGCAATATATATTAACGTGGATATGACGAATGCAAGAAGGTGAAGAGCTTTGCTGATACTGATTTGTAGACTAGTAAACTGATCCAACATGATGATACATTTCGTTCATGCACGAGAAAATGAAAGCAAGAGCAACATCCAATGTTCCACTATCAGCAAGAAAACTTAGGAAGGTTGCATAAAGGGAAACAAGCGCTGATGAGTGTATAAAGTAACAAGCCATCCAGATTGTTGCCTGAAGGATAGACCCTATACAGTGAACTCTCATCAAATTCTAACCTTGATATATCTAAATTATAAAGATTTGTGCCGTTGAACTATTAGCAAGTTCAACACTAGAATGGAAAACTCACATACTGGTAGCTTTACATACTTCAGACTCCATAGAAGCCGCAAATGAAAAGTGACATTAGCAATCAATAAAATCTTAAAATAAGAGTGGAACTCATACCAGAATACATTTGTAGCTCCTTGAACAAGAGCTGATGAGTATCGGAGGAGGACTTCAGAATTTTCAAGTTGAACCTCAAACAACTGCAAAGTAGAAGAGATTTTTTAAAAAAAAATAGTAATTTCAGTATCATTGCGTGAACAAAACACACACAGACCTCTCCTCCTACACCCCTTCCCACTTTTCTTACTTGTGAGGTCATTTTCCTTCCTCTCTTTTTTTCAGAGTTGGGAGTGGGAAGGAAGAGGCGACTTTGTACGAGCATCTTGATAATATTTACAGATCACACCATGAGAATACGATCTTCACTCTTGGATATGCCTAAACACTTGAAGCTGTAAGAGTTTCTAAGAGACACATTAATATACCCCTCCAAGTCTTTAAGCAAAATGAGTGAAATCATTTGGAATGTCAATCCGGACAGTAAACCCACTTTTGGCCCATTTGCTCAGAGCATATACAAATATAATGACCAAATTCAAGCACAGCCCACAATATTGCGAGAAACACATGATGCTAGGCCAAGAAAGAAAGATAAAAAGGCTCCTCATAAGTTGGAAAAAGGAAAAAGAAGAAAAACATGTGCGATGAAGTCAATTGAAAAACTTCATTATCAAAAAATAAAATAAAATGAAGTCGATTGAAAAAGTTCAAGAAAATATCAACACCAGAGCTATAATATCATCATTAACTTGTGGGTCTGAAAACCATCTTTCACTCCTTGATCTGGGAGTTCTCATTCTACCACTACATACAGAGTACAAAACTTAAAAGGGAAACTAAGATCATTGAAGGACGTAAAAAATCTACTAACCCACTTATGGAAAAGGAGTGAAAAAATATTTGCAGCAAAAGATTGGCTCCACAGTTGGACGATTAAATCAAGGATCGGTTTTCCATTCTGAGGTACATGGACAAAATGATCAGCAAGCACATAGTAGTAGCATGTCGGTCCTTCAGCCCGTTCCTCTGCAACCATAATAGCATCCTCGGTGCCGAGTATTATCTCTGTTAAGATGTTAAATCATAATATAAGTTCTCCACCCTGATAGATCACCAAAAATGCTTCACATTAAAATTTTCCTCTAGCATATGATATCTTGTGCTTTCTGGACACATTTATTAGCTTGAAGAACAGATTAACGAAATTCTTCAGATTGAAAATATTAGTTCAAACAGATAAAAATATTAGCTTGCAGTCTAATATTTCATTCCATACTTAAGCTGGGATATACAAATTTTAACACTATTGTATTTTCGTTTGTCACCCAATTAGCTATTTCCCAGCATTGCCTGATATAAGTTCTCATAATATGCAAGGAACATTTTTTTTTTTGATAAGGAATGCAAGGAGCACTTATATCATTTGAAAACCTATGGAAAAAATGCAGCTCAGAAATACCATCTCTATAATAATATAATATAGATGAAATGGAGTATTGCTACATTCTACAACATACAGAGCACAACATTCCCTACACAAAAGGGCTCTAGTCTAGAACAGTTTCCAATCAGAGCACCAAATTCACTTGATGAATGACAGTTCTCAATTAAAGATATCTTGCGAATGCAACTACCACACATTACACACATTTTGTATAAACATATTAACAGCATAGCATCTTTGTGACTGATATGGTTACATTAAATGACTCTCACAATAGCATTAAGGTTAGACAAGTACTGATGCAACGCTTTCTCAAGACTTACTGAAGTAGAATCCTCAAAAAAATTCACCATCTCAACTCTTTCATCTTTTTTTTCTTTTCAAATTGAGGATAGAGAAAAGGGAAATGGGGAGAGGATTACAAGGTGGGGAATCGAACCTCAACAACAAGTGAAAGTCCAAGAAGCCAACCAACTGAGCTACTAAGATTCCCCACGATCTCAACTCATCAATGAGATGTAGATGTATCTTCATATCAATCATTCAGTTCACAAGAGAAGCAAAGAGATGAATAAAAGACCATATATTTACAGGAATCCCAATCTTATATTCCAAAGGTTGCTTTAGAATTGAAGGTGCTCTACAGGTGTAATTGGTAACATTAATGTCAACAGACCAGTTGTATACTTACCAAACAAAATGTAAATTCACAGTCGAGTTAATTTTCACACACCGAGTGTTTACAAATTTTATCTTAGCAACATTAACATCTAACAGGCTAGCTTCATACTTACAAACAAAATGAAAGTTACTATCAAGTAATTTTCAAAACACACGGAGGGTTTACAACCAAGCCTGCCCAATTTTACCAATAAACCTCCCAGATGACCCCTCTCCTCCTCTCCAAAAGCACCGCTTTTGATTAGTTATTGAGCTTCAGTAGAAAATACATATTAATTCAACAGATCTGTTTTTGATCAACCAAGACTTTAGTTTGTTTGTCGTGGCTCACAACTAACAGAGCAGGATATTTTAGCTACCCCTCTCACAGTTTTTTTAAGCCATAAATATTCGTACAAAATGCAAGTAGAAAGAACTTTCTAAGTTTGCCATGCCTTTTTCATGTTTAACAATCAATAAGTTGACTTTGTTTTCCACATCACGGGAATAATATGCTTAACAAAAGCACCCTACCTAAGCCAGCAAAATACTAAAAGAAAGAGTAATAACTTTGAGTTACCTTTTGCTGGATCATCTACTTCCAAAGATATATCAGCGAATAACGTAGTTAACAAAAAAAAAGAGCGCACACACACACCACACCATACCTAAGGCATTAAAAAATGAGAGAGTAACAACTTTTGAGTTTACCTTTTGCTCGATCATCTACTTCCAAAGCTATATCAGCGAAAAGCTCTTGCAGCAAGTTACGCCTCTGTGAGGGCGAAGTCAATGCCTGAACCAGAATTCGAAACAGATGCATAGAATTCAATCAACTCAATTAGTCAATGAAAACACGGGAAAATCGAAATTCAACAAAAAAGGAAAAGAAAAGAAAAAAAAGGGAAAGACGCACAACACAAAATCAAAGCATATACATACACGCTGAAGCTTCTTTTCAATCTCTTGTGTAAGAGCTGTGAGGTAAGCGGAGCTTCGAGCTGTTGAAACGGTAGGCATTGTTGATCTCTTCGAAATTGCCCTAAATTCAATTTAATTTTTCTAGATTTTAGATCACTTTAATGATAAAATTTGTGGTCAGACAAGATTTTACATCTACAGAGATTGATTTTGACATTTATTTATTCATTCAAAGTATTTCTATTTCTATTTTTATAGAAACATGAAGGGGATAGGACTTTTGAAAAAATCAGATATATATAAGGGTAAAACAGTAATTCGTCTTAGAATATTATAATGGAACAATAGAGAGAGAATTGACGTCTTCCATCTAAGGTTTGTTCTCTTCTAGATAATTCAAATTCAGACGCACACTCTCTTCAAAATTCCTCTCTTTCATCTTCAGCAAGCACAAGGTATGCTTTTCCTTTCAACTTTCTTTTATTAAGTTTTCCTTTCAAGTTTCCGACACTTTTTCTTGTGATTTTTTTCTGATTTATTCACATGGAAATCTGTAATTCCCTCTCTACTTTATTTTTCTTATGAAAAAATTCTCAATTATTATTGAACAGGAAATAATGTAATATAATTAGAGAAGATAGAAGAGAGAATGAACGAGTTGTTTGGGGGAGTTGAAGGAAAAAGGAAAAGGTTGAAGGAAGAATAGAAAATATTTTAAGCGTGTAGATCTGGAATGATCTTTTAAGGGTATAGTTGTCATTTTATGTGATTTAATTTTGTTGTACTTGTTCACAAACTACTCTCCACGTGGAGAAATATCAAACATAAATACTAAAATATCTCTCTAGAAATTTCCACTTTTATTTTAAATAAACTTTTAGGTTTCACACTCTTTCATCTTCTTCCAATGCTTCATCTATTCTTCGGGTTCTGTTAATTTCGGGTAAGTTATTCGTAAAATAATTTTTTTAATTCTTTTCTTGAATTTGTTTGATCTTCGTTAAAAACTTATATCTTTAGTTTGTGTCCTAACTAAAAAAATACTCATAGTTTTAACATACATAAATAAAAATAAATAAGTCAAATAGATATTTAATTCATGTAGAACTTTAAGTACATTGTTGAGTGTTTGTATCTGTTATTTTTTATTGTTTACGCTTCATTGTTAGTTTTATTAGATTTAAAATAGTTGTAAGTAACTGTTGTATTGGTATTTAGGATGAGCAATTGTGTTTCACGGTATCTAAGTTATAGAATTGATCAGTCTTCAATGTGTTTATTTGCAAATTCGTTGATTTGTTGGTAGGTTTATAGTTGGAAATGGTTCGTTTTAATCTTCTGTTCAGTTGTTCTTTTTTCTTCTTCTGTTCAATTTGATTGTTTTTATCTATCTTTTCTTTGGTAATGGTTGTTTGATTATTCATGTTTCTGTTATCTAACATTGTTTTTGGACATCTCATCTAATTTTTAACTTATATACACTTGTGAATAAGCTGCAAGTTGTAACTTACATATTCACACAATATCCGACCAGTTAGTAACTTCGGGAGACTCATTTCATATGCACCAACATAAATTGAAAGAGGTTAAAAAATCATGGGTGTGGACATCTTTTTTTAACAAATAAGCCATCAGCAGAAGTACTATATATAAACAGTCACGTGAACAATGCAAATTGAAAGACCACAATGAACATAAATCTTACTACAATACAACACAAAACTTATAAATTAATACACAACCTTTTAATGAAGATCCTGTTATGAATCAAAAAAAAAATTCTCAATTACCAGTATATGATCTTCCTTTTGATTATACCTTTTGAATGACCTCTCAATTACTTACATAAGATTAGCATGTTATATATATTGTACATGATAAATTGCTTTTATCTACTGAGTAGTGTTAATTCCGTTTTATTTGTAGGTTGTGCTTGCTACTCGACTATTCTCCAAAACAGAACACCTTCAGTTCTCCTTCTTCAACTTTCAAGAATACTTAGGAACGTCCTCTTTCAGCGTCATAAGTGTTGGCGACAACAAAAGTGTGAGATTTAATTGGTACGTAACCGTTAGGAGTCATGGTTACACAAGGCTTCCATGCCTCCAACTCTGCCATTTGTACTCACAAGGACGGTTTAATATATCAGCCCTTCCAATATCAATTCAATGAACAAGGTAAGTAGTCTAATTCGTTTGTTGTGGTATGTTAAATGCTATTTCTAACTTCATTGTAATTTCACAACTAACATGATGACAATTTAGATATTTTGTCCACCTTTAAAGGTATAGAAACATGGTCTACTCGCGTTCGTTTCTCTTCTGCATTTCTCTTGCCCGAGTAGTTCCTCCATGGCAACGCTTCAGATTTAACTCAGTTACTCAGCTTCTCCCCATTTCTACTACTTGTGCAAAAATAGTCGTAAGTCTCTTCAATACTCCTTTGCTCTTATCAGTTAAGTTTCTGTTGTTACCTAAAATTTAGATTTGAAGATACATTTGATCCACTGCTGATTGATATTTGTTCTTTCAGAATAATTATTACTGCTAGTTAGAATAAAGTCCAGCTATCAGTAACAGGTCTATTCAGGCGATGTTGGCAATTCTTTTGACATTCAGTTTTAGTTTTCTGCTTGTACAATTCTTTAAATGCAATCTGCTATTTCAGAGTACTTTTCCCGATCTCTACTCTGAGTTTTTTCCTTATCTCGGTCTTCTTTTCTTTCTTCATGTATTTGAGTTCTTTTAATAATTTTCGATTTCATGATTGAATTCCTTGTTGTTATTGTTCTTGGTGATATTCTTATGCCTATAGAAGGATGAATTTGAAACTTTTTATTGAAAAAATAGCCTTTGTTACTTTAATATGATTTTTTTTTGGCTATTTTCAGCATAATCTCTTAGTGAAAGTTCTCTTCTCACCCTTTTGTTTCAGCCAAAAGATCTTAGAAATTTAAAATAGAGAAAAAATAGCAGAATGTAGTGAACTATAGTTTTCTTTCAACTTTCCTTTATCTTTTGGTTGCTATGTTTTTTATAATTTTCTTTGAAAGGTATGTTGTCTGTAAAATGTCTATTAGGTTTAGATAACAATGAGTACTGATTTCATGTGCATTAGACTTCTTATTGAATTTTTTTAAAAAGTCCCTTCAAATATTTTGTTAACACCCAATCTAAGTAATATTTATGGATGAATAAAATAAAATATTTTTTTTCATTCACTCTTCTTTGTTAATATATTTAACAAAAACATCATAACTATAGATTAATGATAATTTTATAGTTATAGATGATCATGTTTTTGAAATACTCTTCTCAAAGTTATTGCATTTGTTCTTTCTGAATGTAGAACAATTTGATTCGTGTTATCCGTATTGTTTGACTTAATAGTAATCATCTTAGTAGAGAGACGGTTCAGTGTTGGTTTGTCCACTGTTTTGATTCGATAAGAAAGAAATTTGAATTTACAATGCTTCGCCTTGACAAGATGAACCAGCCCCAGTCTTTTTACTGCCAAGCAAACAAAGTTGTTGATGGAGCTCTTCTTAGTCTCAGCTGAGAACTTTGATTGTATGCATTCACAGAGTCTGTCGAGAACGAGGTATTTATAATTACATGTAAGTTTGACCTCTGCACAATTAATGTTTTCTTGAACAAAAATAAGTGAGGTGTTCATTGAAAACTTACGTCATATTTTTTCATTAGTCTATTAGTTTGAATTTTTTTTCCGCGAACTATATGATTGTGAATTTCTGAAAGCTGAATGAATAATGAATAACAGTTTCTTGGTTTCTGATCTCTTCTGTTATGATAAATTGATAATATGGGTGACAATAGGATTGTACATATTTCACGTAAAATCAATAAATCGAATAAAAAATGTTATTGATTTATCGATATTGTGTTTTTGATGTAATGGTGCAGAACGATTTAGTGTTATTGGACTTTAGGATTATCGGTTTAGGACTCGATTTGTCCTATTTCCCCAAGGAGTTGTTTGGTGTGAGGTATAAGGAATTCCAGGGATAAAATGCATGACTATTTTATCTTGCATTTGGTTGGAGGTATAAGGAATTCCAGGGATAAAATGCATGACTATTTTATCTTGCATTTGGTTGGAGGTATTAGGCAGTTCTGATACTATTTATCCACACTTCATACCTTAGTGATGAGATAAGTTATTCATATATATGGTGGAATAACTTATCCCAGGATAACTTAACTCGGGATAATTAATTCTGGGATAACTTGTTTCTAACCAAACGACCCTTAGCGGTTTAACCTATAACCCGATAAACTTATTATAATAAAAAAATTCCATGAAATTATAAGTTAATGCTTTCAAATAAGCTAATCAGACATAGCTTCCTAATGTTGCAAGTTCTATTTCACCTATAATTAACATCTAGCATAAAGAGCTTCTTTTAATGATAAGTTAGTACATCTAACATCTGGGATACCAGTAACCTCGATAATTTTAAAATCACTATCCAATATTAATCTGTATGTATCACTATATGATCCATTACTTAATGATAAGAAATTCTTACAAGTTATCTTTTGAGTGAGGTTCACATATATGTGAGTTGAAGAGTTCTCTACCAGCACTTTCTATTAGTGGACAACCATCTTTTTATCTTAGCAATATGGTGATCTATGGTGTATTCTTGATTCTTATATTGATTCTACTGATTTGCAATAATTTCAGAGAAATTAGATGCCCTCACTGCATAACTTTGAATTTTAGACAATATGCTTAGTGAGCAAACTTATCATGTCAGTAGTTCAACATTTTCGAGCACACATAAAGAGATGCATTGATAACAGTCCTCTTATCTATTTCTTATACAGCGGAAATCATGTGAGGGAAAACTTTATTCGCAAAAAGGTAAACATCTGGATTTTTAGAATATCTTATTTATGGGTAATCTGTAGTTCTTATCTATCAAAATAAGAAAAGGAAAAAAGTAGCATTGATTCTCTATGAGGTAAGTTGTGTGATTCTAAGTTCATCCTTTTAGAGCAATTGTTGATAAAGGAGTGAAAATATTGCATTTAAACCTCTTCCATGTTGGTCATGACTTAAGAGTCTAGGCAATGATTAATTTCCTCATCTCTTGGTGACACTATCAAATGCTAATTACAGCCAAAATGTAGAGAGAATTCATTCGAAGAACAGTCAAGCTTATTTAACTCTAATATGTCTGGGTGTGGCCTCTTCAAAGATAAAGTTTTGTAAAGGTGGTTACTTAAGGAAATTTTTTCCCTTCTCATAACCTAGGTTGATCAAAGTATGTCGATTGTTGGGCATGAAGACTGTTAAAGACAAAGCAGATGGAGTAGAAATATCCACTCTTTAGTCCAATGGAAAGTTCTGTTCACATCAACATTATTTTTTTTAATGATGTATTATTTAATTTATACTGCAAAATTGTATCTATAAATATTTAAAGTTATGTTATCAATCAACTATGTTAATTTTGAAGGTACTCTCCTTGATTGAGGGTTGATAACAATACATGATCTGGTATTGACAATAGCTGCACGTTTATAAAGTAGACATAGCATTATGTTCTTCTACATATACTTTTTTTTACTACTGTCCCTTTCCAAATAACTTTACGAAGTATCCGGAAAATGTAAAATGTTGGGCTCGTGTTTAGCACGGGCAAGAACCATCTAGTATAAATAAAGGAAAGGAATAGGTGAAGCAATAATTTTAATTTTTCATGTGTAGTGGCGTTTATGGGGAAGGAAATGGGGGCAGATGGCTTGTGGTTTATTAATACACGTTTGTTGCGGCCTTTTTTTTTTAATAAAAATTTAATGAATCCATTTTGGATAATGGGGACCGAGAAAGTTCCATCGGTCTCCTCTCACACTTGCTGCTCAAGATTAATGTAACATTTTTATTTTGGTAACCATAACAATATTTCCATATTGTAATAAGTTCTATATACATTTGGCCCCATTTATTTAAACATTAAACATTAAATTTTAGGTTTAAAATACATATTATTTCTTCTTCTTCTATCTATTGGATAGATCTTAATTACTCAATTTTCTTCTGAATAATACAATACAATATTTGGTTTCAATATCAATGCAAACAAGCTCTAATCTAAGTTCAACTCTGCTTTATTATCCTTTATATGTGGATTCTTAGAAATCCATTTCGAAGTTAAAGTTTAATATTCACGTGAACCAATAATAATAATAATGTCAAGTCTCACATATAGCATTTTATTTATTTATGATATGATTTAAAATGATACTCTAGGTATAATGGCAATTGAACAAAACCACTAGGTAGATCAAATTCTGAAGAAAGTTTTCACAAATATCTCAACTGTGATATCATTATACACAAGGAAAAACAAAAATTGACTTCTGGAGAAATAATTTTTCCAATTCCAAGCTAAATAGCCCTACTTTTTCACTCCACTACAAGAGAAAACTAGTATGGTGCACTAACAGGTAAAACAATGTTGCTGAGGTTATGTCATGACCCGATTTTCCGAGTCATGATGGCACCTACTACAATCCACCAGTAGGTAAACCAACCCGGAACAACAAGTAATGGGTCTGAGGGCAGAAACTAAACAAGAGTAGGCAAAATTTAAGATAACACTATAAACAGGCGGAAGCAAACCAAAACATATATACAAATAAAAATTCCTTCCACAACCTAGAAGTCACTAGTACAGAGCTACTAACAAGACGAGTACAAGTCCCAAAAGAGGACCACAGAAATTGGACTGTCTCGAAAGGCAAAAGACAAGTTTATATATACAGATGGAGACTGAAGTAGTACAAAATGTTGCGTGCTCACCCCCGTCTCTGGATCAGACTGCTCCAAGCTCGATATCAACACTGGTCACTGGTGTTTGGGCCTGCATCACGAAAATAGATGCAGAGCGTAGCATAAGTACCAAAACTTCAGGTACCCAGTAGGCATCATAGGCCGACTAAACTTGAAAAGTAAAGGCAATGTGAAAAGAAGGAATAACACAAACAGAAATCAAGAACAGAAATCTAACTAACAATGGAATGCACATGAGTGTAGAAAGAACTAACTAAAGTAATCTATAAGCTAACTACACCTAACTGGACCCCCATAAGCCCAGAAGGTACACTCGTGCACAAGTTAAATAAAAAACCCGAACGGACCCACATAAGCCCGACGAGTACACATAATAACTATAACTAAAGAGAATTGCATATAAGAACCCAAGAACGGAGAACATCGAACCAGAACTTCAACCCCAATTAGTAGAATCTGACAGTACGGAGGCCGGACCTCAAACCGGATACTCACCAGAAGTACTCAAGTAACCAATCACAAGTATCAAGTATCTGAGGCCGGAACTCTAACCGGATGCTCTATATAAGTATCTGGGCAATAGAGGTTGGACCTTAAACCGGATGCTCCATATAGGTATCTGGGGAATAAAGGTCGGACCTTAAACCGGATGCTCTATATAAGTATCTGGGCACTAAAGGCCGGACCTTAAACCGGATGCTCTATAAAGGTGCCAATGTAGCTGTTGAAAGTGTCCTAATCGATCCACGCTCATAAATGTTTGTGGAACGCCGCCCATACTTAGCCAATCAATGTAAGTCCTTGGAACCGAATCGAAAATAAAATTCAAATCATGAAGCAGAATTAGTGTCGCCGACGTAACTCGTGAAGCCGTAACATCGAAAAAAATAAAATAAGGATAACTATAGTCGGAGCAAGCGTATCGCCTAGCTAAGACCCAAACTATCAGACTCAAGTCTGCTACACCAGTCTACAGGGATCTAAGCTGGCCGAGTGACGTCGGGCAAAACTAAGGCCTATCGGTACCGAATCATGCATTTCTAAGGCAAGCCCTAGTCAAACCTAAACAAAGGCCCAACATGCTTCAAATAAACAGTAATTAAGAATGCAAGCACTCCACATAGCGAAGAGGGTCAATTAATATCACAAAGCATGCTTACAGTTACCCGATAATTCTCGAAATAGGCCGAAAACATGATTTTTAAACACCTATACATGATTCAATAACTACCCAACCCAAATCCCAACTAATCAACATACATTCATATTCTCGAGCTCAATCAAAGAGAGGAAAATCGTAGCCTACATGTAGGCCGATCACACGCGCTCCAAAATCACTTCTCCGGAGCTTTACCTATCCGAACGGCCTCGAAACGCTGCCCCGCTATCAAAAATAGAGTCACAACGTTATTACGGTTGTTTAGACACCAAAATCACAACAAACAGAGACGGGTCAATTTTAGAGTCAAAACAAAAATCGTGGGACCCGCACCGAACTGTCCGAATTTGACTCCGTCAAGATACCCTAAACATCACCCCAAACTTCTGTTCCAAAATGGAACACAATTTGGGGTTTAAAACGCAGCAAAACCCAACAAGCAAGAAAACCACACTTTAATCACTCAAAAGAAAACATTGCAGCAGTCTAAACTCGAAATATACAAGGATCTAATGGTGCCCAGCACTCCTTGAACACTCTACGACGAAGCCACGACAATTTCCAACACGTGAGTCTTTGAATCACCCAAAATCGAGCTAAAATGAGTGAGATATGACCAAAACAAGAATGTCAAAAACAAAGGCTCGAAAAAGGGTACAACAGTCAAGTTATCGTGAAATTTACCTCAAACTACGCGCACCCGACAACTTCCAAACACTCTACAGCGAAGCCACCAAAAAAATGAAGCTCCTACACTTCGAATCGCCTAAATCGGTTGAGGGATGAGAGAGAGATGAGGATTTAAGTTTGGGAAATGTTGCTGGTTTTTCTGCATTTATAGCTGATTTTTCTGCAATTTTTCCCAAAATTAAAAACTCCGACGGGGTACTCCGAACTCGTTCGGAACCCCGTGCACACAAACGAGATATGCAACCATACCAAATTTGATATTCCGGACTCAATGGCGTAGTCAAAATTTTCATCAGAGATCATCTCGATAAAAAGTGGGTTCCACTTCCAAAAGTCATTTTAACCAAAATCCACAAAAGAGCTCAGAAAAATATCAAAAACCTCGAGACACAAAAGAAGGGTCAATCTAGACCAAACTTGACATTCCGGAGCTAACCGCACTGACGGAATTTTCATCCGAGCGCGTTTTCCAAGAATGTTGACCAAAGTCAACCTTAGGCTTAAACTTAAAGTTAAAACGCCTAATCGCACCGACTCACACTGAAAATCTCGAGAGTCATGCCGACCATGCTACAACCTAAAATGACCCTTCCGGAGCTGATGGAATCGTCAGAAATGGATTCCGATGTCATCTTCTTGAACTTTTGATCGAAAATGATCATTCAAGGTTCATAAGCTTCAAAACACAAAAACTCGCACCAAGACCAAACGAACGACCAGGTGACCGAACTGTCAGTCCCAGCAAGTCATAAATGACTTGGGTTGCTACAGGAATACTCTAAACGACACACAGAAGGCAAGACACAGAAATGACCAGAAGGGTCATTACAGGTTAACAACCTAATAACATGTTTTGCACCAAAAGACTACATTCGACCCACCAAAAGAAGAGCTGAAAAGGGGAGTCCCATGGGCTCAAAGAGTGAGAGGGAGAGAGAAGCCATGATAGATGCCCCACAGTTGTGGCTAAGAGGTCTTCTGCTTGTAGCATTTGCAATTCTTTCTCCCAAAGTCGGATACTTGTATTGCACTTGAACTATTGCATAGCTTTTTGCATAACCCATTTGAGAAACAACATTCGAATAGGACGTGTCTTAGGCTTTTAGTTAGGGTACATTTTTTATACAAGATGCATATGTATGTACATCATCACTGGCATGCCCCATCTTAGTAGTTCTTTCTAGCAGTGCCATCTCGAGGATAATCACTGCTTTTTGGCTAGATCATGTAAACCTCTTTAAAATGAAACTTCCCATGCTTGATCAACTGAGTACCATCGTCCCAATATTCTCATATTGAAAATTTTCCTTATCATCCAACGATGCTTCCATTGTGAGTAGGTGTGAACCCAAGTTATCTATTTTCTCTTCACTAAGAGCCCATAGGAGTTTGTTGATAGCAGATTGGTTCTGGATCTTCAAATTGATTATGTTCAATCACTCAGCTCCTTCAAGCAAACAAATCTTACATTTTTTGCGGTTGTTTTTAATTCTTGACATCGAAAAAAATATATTCGCAAAGCACAAATTTAGTTCCTACAGACTTATGTGGATAGAGGCATATTCCTAAACAACTATTGTTAGACAAAGCAAAAGTTCTGAATTTGTCTTGCAAAATTAGATCATTAGTTAATGATACTTTGGCCTACATATTTTCATTAAATTGAAAACAGAGGCAAAAATTAAAAAGTCACCTATTGGGGGGACAATAATTAAAGACCATCTCGAAATAGAAGGAATCCATTCAAATACTTGCATCCCATACCAGTAAAGCTCTGGACACAGTTGCTACTCCAATCTAAAGGTAACTTAATACAACCATCAATTTGATAACCTTCTCAGTGATGAGAGTTGAATAATTCTTTTTAATCCAAATCTTCACAAGGTTAAAATCATCACATTCTATCCGAAGGGCTTTACTTTAGGAGAGATGCATACTTTTTTTCTATTATAATTTTTTTACATTATTTTGAGATTGCCTGAACTCACGTTGGAGAGAATTAGGACTGAATCTCTATCGCAAGTAAAAACTTGAGAATTTACACAAAAATAAAGAAACAGGTTTTTAGTTTATATAGATTCTGGACCAATCGCTTATTAGGATTCCTTATTTGTACCTATTTTAATCATTTTTTCTATTCAGTGCCAAGGATTTAATCACTGAACTTGAATTAGAAATAGCTTAATATGCAAGCCGTATGAAGCTCTAGACTTAAAGAAAATTCAAGCCACTTCGGGAAGCGGCATTTAAGACTCAAAAGCACATAATCAATAAATAAACACAGCAAACCCAAGCAATTCTACAGTTCAAGGCACAAGCTTTGTAAAGCTGTAAAAATGCAGTGTGTCACTTCAGTCAAACGTCATGTTCACAGAATGAGGATGAAGCCTCTTTCTCTGCGAGAATCAGCACAATGAGCAATCTGTGATCCCCGCAACACCAGCATTCAGCTTACTCCTCCCATATATTTGAAACAAGACATAATTCATTTAGATGATTCAACTTAGTCACCCAATAATGATCCCATTACCTGTTTCCTAAGTCAACTTTTTATTTGTAATAAGCTTATTACAAACATTGGATAAAACTAGATAGAAGCTTAGAGTAAAGCTAATTGCACAAAGACTGCAATTGTGAAACCAGGGGGCAAAGAATAGAGTGACAAAACCTACCTCACGATTGACTCCCGCATTATTGACTTCAGGACACAGACCACCACCTTCAGCTGGCGCCTGCCACCATCCGCAAAGCCTTGTCGTGGTATGGGATAAGGATTAGCATTTCCACTATAATCATGCATCTCTTACATAAATTAAAGAGTTCAGTAGATTACATCATTCCATCTAAGTCACAAATCCAAAGCGATGGAAAAATTAAATAAGCATAATACCCATACAGGAATGGCTGAAATTTTTCCTACAAGTACTTTCTTTCTTGCAACTAGAAAAGGAAAGGTTAAAGTACAGAGAGTCTGTGGTGTGGCTCCGCTAAGCACTGGATATAGAGGCAAACATTACTACCAGACCCATCAGTTCGTCTGCATTGCTTCTGTATGATATTTCATCAAATCAGCATCTAGATCTTCTGCAG
>JAJOOR010025259.1:0-22208 GCA_036250505.1 Solanum acaule | reverse complement strand
CTTGAGATTGAGTCTTGAATCCGGAATTAGAGCTTGAGATCTTTGAATTTGGTTGAGGATCTTGGTGAAATTTTGGAGAGGGCTTAGAGAGTGTTTTGAAGTTAGAAAAAAATGACTAAGTATGGGACATTTATAAAAAAAACGTCCCCTACCCGCTAAAAAAAAAAAAGCTCACTGGAATTTGAAATTCTGCACAGAAAGGTTTTACGAAAATGGCCATAACTCCTTCATCCTAACTTGGAATGAGGTGAAACCAAGTGCGTTGGAAAGCTAACTCACAGGGCTTTAATTTTGATTGTTTATGGCCCTTCTAGTTCCTTGTGTGCTAAGAGATATGCCCCTTTAAAGTAGACCCTCCAAATCACATTTTTTGCGATTTTCGAATTTTGATACGGTTGCTCTAAAATTCGGGTTAGACCCATTTCCCACTCAATTTGACCCCCTGAATAAAAATATGATGTCGAATTTCCAAAATCATGCATGGATTTCGAGATATATTGAAATTACAATTATAGGTGTTTCCGAAGCACATTTTCGGGCATTTTTGGGGTCGTTTCACTAAAGTATTGGAGACCTTAAAATGCGTCCTTAGCACCTTCAGCCTGACTTAGTTGTTGGAATCATCATGATGAAAATTTTCTAGTTCCGAAAAGAAAACTAGAACATTGAAGGCCCGGAAAGCATGTCCTTCACATCTCAAGCTCGATCCAGAATTTGACTACCCAAATGGAAAACCTGTAGTCCCACCGTGTCTTCACTCTCACTAGAAGATGTCGGTCCTTTTAGATGCTTGCATTCAACAACACAAATATACCTCGGCCTGATTGGCCGGGAAAGTAGGCATCCTTTGATGTGGAATCTATGCCAACCATACCCTTATGGTCTTTCATCAAACTTGACCTTTTCCCAATTGGCATAAAATTATGCCTTTGGCACACACGCTGCAACATGGCGCCTTTGGCTTATCATATGCTCTGCACTCGTAGTCACTTGGAACTTTCTTGGGACATACTTCTTGCATGTACTACACAGATCAAAGTGGCAGCTTTCACATTCATCACTGAACAACACTCTGATGTCTAGATCATTCTCTTCCTCTTTGTAGTAATCTGATACCCGAAGTACCGTGGTACTCTAGCCTATGGCGAGAACCCAATGATGGTCCCAATTCTCAGCTTGGCTGATGGCGAGACGTGCACAACTCTCTCATCATGTGGCTTCTGGCTCAACCTTGTACTCTCGGAAATCCTTCATTCACGAACATGGATACCTATCAAATTTAGACGCTTCGGCTAATCCCACCTTGATTCATTTCCTTACCATAATACTTTTGTCACTATGCCTCATCATGAATGATTCGGTAGACATGCCCCTCACACACCCAATGAATGACTCCACCCTTTCTTAACACTATGGTCTTTCACAAAAACGCGAGCATCACGGTCCAACTTCACGTCAGTGGGGTGCATGACACGAAAAACATGTAAGCTCCAGCTTGCTCATGCGGTAGGCTCCAACCTACACTTTCAGCATGAGCCTCATATAGGGCCTCTCTTGCCATTATTTGCAACCCATCAGATGGCTAGGTCTTCAAAATGTCCGACTATCCAGAAGGACACGTACAAATTCCCTTAGGCGTGGCTCAAGTCCATCCATGTCGGACGAATACTCAATTGATGCTTGCAGCACATCCATGGCAAGATCTTTGCTTGATGAAGACCCAAATTTTATAGTACATGACTGACATACCTCTTGAAACATGGTTGCATGACCTGGCGGAAGTAGACCTATTTACTGGCCACCGTACTTATCGGCACATTCATGTCACCTTGACAAGCCTAGACTCTTTCAAGGCTGACAACTTAACTCATCCCATTGCACGAACACACCCAAACTGACAAGCTTGTGATGCAATCACCATCTCTGCCTGACGTTCATCATTTAGTCAATGCTTCTTCCAAAACAAGTTGCCAACATACTACTCACAGAGTTTCGGGAAAGCTGACGGTTGGTGTAACGACCCATAAAATGAATAGGTAAAACTAGAGCCTAACGATTGTTTGTTTGAGTTGTAATGGGGTTTCATGTGGTAGAATGATGTCCCGAGCTATGGTTAAGGGGTTAAAAATCAAGGTATGACTCCCCAAAGACCAACCAAGGTCCTTGAGGGGGACCCTAAAGCCTAACCCCCAAGGAAACAAAAAATGTGCCAACTTGGAGTGACCTATGGAAGGGGACCTACGCCCCGTAGGTCCATCCACGCCCCGTGGATAGAATTCTTAGGTTAGGGGCTCAAATGAAAGCCACAGCCCCAAATGATGGACCATCAGGATGGGGCGTCACCCTACCTACGATCCGTAGGTCATGGGGCATCGATGGCATATGTAAAGGCTGCTAAGTTTCGGCCTATGTAGGGTCAGTTTAGTAAATTCCATATTAAGCTAGTTTAGTTGGGGGACAATTATTATTGGTTTATTAATGTATTTTAAGGTATTTTAAAGTATTAAACTCCTGTTTCAAGTATTTTATTCAAATCACAAATTAGAAACCTCCCCTCCCCTTCAAAAGTTCTCTCTCTAGAAACTTCAATTGGAGGTGAAGGATTCAAGCTCTCAAGGTCAATGTTTCATTTTTTCAAGAAATTCTCGTGGATTTATTCCCTAAAAGGTATGTTAGTCTTCATCCTTGACTTATTTTATTTCAAGGAGCCAATCTCAAAGTTGATTTGAAGCTCCAAGCTTCCCCAAAAACCCTAGTTTTGAATGTATGCCTGGGTTCAATTCCAAACGTTTCCAAAAGGCATGTAAGTGATGAATCATGTTTTAGTTGATGTTTTAATGGTGAATTAAGATGATTTTAGCCTATGAACCAATGTTTCCCCCAAATTCTTGAGTTGCGAATTGTGATTGGGAATTGGTTGATCAAGAAAGTATGTTGAATTGTTTATGTTTATGGTGAATTGGTTTTTTAATCATGTTAATTTCCTTATATGTGGTAGTATATTACATGTTTGGGTTGTGATTGATGTATTGCCTTGGAGGGCAATTTTATGAAGGATCTATGAAGGATCATGATGTGAAGTATGTGTGTGTGATTTCAATGATAGTATTATTATCATGTTTAGAATGCAATTGTGTTAGTATTGTAAGCTATTTCTCAATTTAACACTTATGAATGATGATGATATATGTGAAAGGTTATTCTCAAAAACACACACACTTGAATGAAGAATGAATGAAGTTTATATTATTATGTTAATGATGATGGGTTGATTGAAAGTCTATTTTCAACTGTACTGTATTGAATGATAATGACATGTTGTGAAAGGACTTTCTCACAATATGGGATTCTTAGTTGAAAGGCTATTATCTTCTTTAAATCTATGAGTTATCTAATGAATGAATGTTGGGTTTGAGATGAATGCCCTCATGTGAGTTGAGGCGGGATATCTAGTATCAATATCTTATCCCATAATAGTGAACTAAAGAATGGATGTCAAGTAGTCCATGGGAAATAATGCTAAGCACCAAGTGGATAGTGATATGAGATGAAAGCCCTCACGTGGGTTGAGGCGGGGTTTCTAGTAGCAATCTCTTAAGATGGATACCCTCACGTGAGTTGAGGCACGATATCTAGTAATCTCCGTATCCCATAACTATTGCCCACATCGGATATTAGCTATTGGATCCACCTAATCTAAAAAGTAATGGTCCTACCTTAGGTAAGTAGGAATCCCTTATCCGGTGAGGGTGACATCGGGATTCCACGAATTGCTCACATGGTCTATGTCGGTTAAAGCTTACCCCCCCACAAAGAATGTTAATGAACTATGGCTACTTAAGAATGTACTACTTAGTAAGGGTGGTGGTATGGGACGACTTCTATGCATTGCACAAGTAAGCTTTGAGAGGGGTTATGGTGTGTTCTTTTATGTTATAATCTTAAAAGAAATGAATATGCTCTTATGATGATGCTAATGGAGAATGTTGGTTTAATGTCTAATGAATGAAGGTATTCTTCATGAAGGTAATGTGGAATGTTGATTATATCTCTAATGTGATGAAATGACTTGTATGTTGGTTATGTTTGTATATTATGCTTCTTATACTTATGTTCAAGAAGTTTTATCAAATTGGCATTAAAGCATGACTTTCAAATAAAATGTCAGTTTTAAGCAAGTTTTTGCATGGCTATCATACTTAGTACTTGATTGTGCTAACCCATATTTTCTTTACCTTTATGAAGTGTAGGGAATGGTACTCAATTGGATTCTCTCTAGTTGAAGCTTGGATTTGAGATTCTTCCAAGGCAAAGTGGTATGTCCTCATAGATCGAGGACTAGTCTTTTGAAGTTTTTTCTTTTCTTTCATGTAATAGACATAGGCTAGACTTTCGATTGTAAAGGATTGTGTCCCTACTTTTGTTTCAAGAAATTGTTTAGATGGCCATGTGAGACAATAGACTTTTGCTGCTTTAAATGAGTATTTTTTATTGTATGGATTTAAATAAGTTTTAATTCTGTACCAATTTCCTTATATCAAATGTTATGAATGCTATGAGGCTTGTATGAAACTTTTCAGAGTCTTTTATGCTGTGTCGCTTCCGAGGTATAGGTTCAGGTCATTATAGTTGGTCCCAATCTAGGACATTTGAGCAACAACTATTCATTTTCCTAATCTTGTAACAACACCAAAATAGCATCGTACGTGGTGCAACAAGCCAACCTAACGTGCCTTGACATAATCCCTCCAAAAAATAGTATCCACTGATCAGAAGTCCTCCATCAAAGATACCTCAATAACAATTGGGGACTTCAAATTTAAATCAACCCAGATAGAAAAATGCATAATCAATGGTTGTGAGATGGTGTGATTCTGGTTGTCGTAGGTATTTGGTTGACACTACTCCATCTAGGTCATTTTATACAACCAATCCCTATCTGACATTAGCATGAGTTCATTGATTTTTGGTGAGCATGGAGAACAACCATCTCTACTTTGACGTAGCCTATGCACGGAAGTTCACAATCTGCTCACACATTCGCAACAACTTAGATCAAATTAGGCTCTAGTACCACTTGTTACATGCTTATTTTCAACTGCTTTAGTGGGACAAATTTACCAGTGCGGCACCCAAAGCTCCCTATATTTTAGGTCCAGCCTTTCAACTTCTCCCAGTTTCTTTTGTATGACTCTTAAATATGTTCCCCTCATTGCGCCTCCTGTCTCATGCTGCCTATGGCCTTGGAATGCATTCTACTCATATGGAGAACCGTTACATGCTAGATCACTTTCATATGCACCCAGGGTTTAGCTACGGACATACATATGCCATGGCGAGACCTGAGTAATGCTATTGCATGTACAGTCCAATCCTCAAGTTTGTCACTTGCCTTATGCGTTCGCACTTGGAATTTCTCTTTGCCTGAGTAGGGCTATGTTGGGCTATGCTCCTTGACATTTGGGTAATTTTTAGTGACTTTCTACCCTCCTTGACATTACATTAGCTTTTTACCTCTTTCTCAACCTATTTTTGACATCCTTTCATTTTACTTTCTTTCCCTTGACTCTTTTCAACACAGATGTGACTTTTGACGTGATGGCTCTTATTTTTCACTTTCTTCTTTTTCTTTCACTTTATTTTTCTTTATTTCTTTCAGAACTTTTGTTTATCATCTTTTTGATACTTTTGGACAAAGCCACATCTTCTTCTATCTTTTGTTTTTCTCTATTCAACACAAAACTCTTTCCATACCCTTTTTCTTTCGATTTCCACTTTCATATCCACCCTCAACTTATGCATTTTGCATTCGTTGAGGTACACAATATCCAATGTTGGACCAGGGCCAAGATCAAGGTAACTTTTTGAATTAGCCACCCTCAACTTAGGCTTTTGGCCAAAGTCAAGGTGTATATGTCCAAGGAGGGACCAGGTCCAAAACATTTATTTTAGGGAAGGCTAGTTAGGTGAATTGAAAGAAGTGGCATATATTAGGCTCAAACATTTGGATCAAAGGGAACATTGATTTCATTTGGTTAGATCATTTTAGGCTTGAGTGGACTTATTTGAAGAAAGGCCTATGATCATTTCCTAACTTCTAACCTAGATTATCTTAGCAGGACCAATGGGGCAAGTTCTAGATTGGCACATATTATCAGAACATTAAACTTTTCTCAGACACTCTTAGCGCATTATTTCATTATCAGATTATCAGATTACCCCGTTCAAATTTTAGCTTAAGTCATAAGGTCAAATCGGTTCTTTATCTTATCATATTATGATCCAACACATTCAACTCATCAAGACTATAGATCTAGCACATTTCAAAAGTTTTGGACGGGTATCAATTTCATGCTCATTATGCCATTATGTTTCTTATTCTTTGACTTACTTCTACACATACTATCCTAAACATGTCAGTTCAACATAAAAGTATACAGTCCTTTGGGGGGAGAGAACACATGCAAGAAAACCCCAAAGGAGAATTATGAGTTAAGTTACTCAGACTTCACCCTAACACTCCAATCCATTTGCCCCACCCCAAAAAATATAAGGTGCAATTGCCCTCAATGCACAGAAAGCAAAAGAAAAATAAAGCATTGGATGAAGGTGAAGCAAACATGTGGCGCATGTGTGTCGAAGGCCTCTCAAGAAATGGGTGGGTTCGGTTTCCTGGAGCACGCTGGATCAACACTCGATACGCCATCAGTAGAGCCCGCATCAATTATTCCAACACCCTCAGTAGTGCTCACACTGCCAAATAGTCCAACACCTATCTATATGGCCCGTTACTGTCTCCGCTCCTCATCAACTATGGATGCCCTCCGTGCCTCCTCAGTGTGTTGGCGCTCCTTTTTCCTCAATCACTCAGCCTCAGCATCATCAGAAGTACGAGTAGAGTGGGGGCACTTCCCCACGTCATGAGAAGAATCTGGTGGCGGCATAGCATCACCAAATAGGGCAATCATTACCACCTCATTATCTGGTGCAGTAGGAGCAGACTCTGGCTCTTTCTCGGGGGGAGCTTGGAGTGCATCAATATCGGCACGGAGTCTAGCCAACCTTTGTTGGAATGTGGTCACATCAACAGTCGGGGCTGGCCTCTCCAACACGGGCAACTCAAAGGTATCTGATACTCTCAAATTAGACCTCCCTATAGAAGTATAAGCGATCGTTGTCAAATAAATAACCCAAATTGTAGGTTGGGGTCGATCCCACCAGGAATATGGTTTAGACTTAAACTTAACTCACTATTGTATCCGTTTAGTAAAGTTATTTCCGAGACAAATAAGTAAAGTGGGGGAGGGGTTTGTGTAAAAATTAATTGATTTTAGTCAAGTAACAAGTGAGAAAGATTCAAACTTTGTTGGTATCAATGAGAGAGAGCAACTAGGGTGTATGCGTTCCCCATAAGCTCTTAATGCGGTAATCCTGATAACAGTAATACATTCCTAGTGTATCAGATGCAAAAGGGTAAGTTATGTATCCCTAAGTGCTTGGTCCGCCAAATTGGAAAATTCACCCCGCACCTTGGTCCGGCTATGTGTGTAATTTATTAACCCTTACTTTTACCTCAGATTAGACATCACATCAATGTATGACTTAGTTTTCACCCTCGCACCAATTGATATTAGACTATTAGATAGTATCACACTAAATCTCTGTTGATAATTATTTTCTTGTTAACTACCTCCTTGGTCCAGCAAGTAGCAATAACGTGAGTTCTAATGCTTGCACACGTTATAAAGACTTCTAAATGAAATAATTACCAATACATGCATCAACACTAGTCAAGAATTACTTAGTTATTATTAATACGTTGTTAATTTATCATGGTTCCCACAACCCTAGTTATGGATTTAGCAACTCATGCTTGTAAGAACACAATTCATAATTGTAGAAGAAGAATTCATGAACTTACATATTTAGTAGAAGAAACCGTAATCTCCAATTGAAATTCAAAGCAAAAATCTTATAAACCGAATTTAGGAAATGAAATTGCCAAAAGTTCGCAAGTTAATTTCCAAGAAAATACCAAGAACTAAAAGTTAACAATAATGTCTAACACCCAAAAACGAGGTTTACATACTCTATTTATAGAAAAAAATTTCCTAAACAAAAAGAAAACGAAATAAGAAAATAAAATGTTGGATGCGGCTTCGATTGACAAGACTGACCTACGGACCGTGGATCGACCTACGGTCCGTAGGTTCCTTCCGTAGCTCAAGACTTATAATTTTTCTTTGAAGCCGGACCATAAGTTGACCTATGGTCCATGGGTCCCCTTCCTTGGCTCCACACTTACAACCTTTCATCAGGTACTGGAACTCCAAATCTCTGATAGAAATGACGGAGGTGCAGGACGGCCCGTGGGTTGAACTATGCTTCATCAATTTCTTCCATAGTTCCACACTTGGTCAAGACTTCCTTGATTCTCCATCTATGCCACCCACCTACGGAGCGTGACTGTACATACGGTTCGTAGGTCACTTCCGTACGTGGCTCCTTCTGTAGATTTTCAACTGTCATCTTTCTCGACCTTGTCCATGCCTATTTCTTATAAATATAACACAAAAACATTAATTCTATTACAAAATGGCCCTAGACACGCACAACTCTTAAGTGAAATGTATTAAAAATATGGTAAACTCACGGTATATCAACACCCTAAAATTAAATTTGTTGTTTGTCCTCAAGCGACACACTAAACTGTAAACGACACTTGTGTAGAAGTAGACATACAAACTCCAGCAATCACATGGATATTTCAATCCATTCCACTCTCTCAATGTAAATCTTTTCTCTCAGACTCAACAAACTAACTCATGCGGATCAAGATATGACAAAGATCGACCAACAAACACCATAACATACACTTTTCACAATCACCAAGGTACCAACATTCCGACAATTTCACTAGTGCCCTCACTTCAAACGAAATCCTTTTCACACAAAAGATATGAATTTGAGAATTTTAGGATTCATTCAACACTCACTCTCAGATGTGACTTCAAGTATAGTTAGTGCTCAATACCATAGGATTGCCCTTATTTTCACTACTTAGACTTTCCAAACTAGTTGGTAGGATCACTATAGGACTTTCTTATCTTGTAACGTAGGCTCTAGGATAGGTGTGGTATGTTTGGGTACTTTTTAGTGACCTTCTGCCCTCCTTGACATTACATTGGCGTTTTAACTCTTCTTTGACCTATTTTAGGCATCCTTACATTTTACTCTCTTTCCCTTAATTCTTTGCAACATGGATGTGACTTTTGACCGTTTGATTTTTATTTCTCACTTTCTTCTTTTTCTTTCACTTTATTTTTCTCTAATTCTTGCAACTATTTTCTTTTGCTTCTTTTGCACAATGTCACATCCTCTTTCTTTTCTTTTTCTCTTTCCAACACAAAACTATTTTCATTCCATATTTTCATTTGGTTTCCTCTCTCATAGCCACCCTCAACTTATGCATTTTACATTAGTTGAGGTGCACAACATCCGACGTCGGACCAGGGCCAAGATCAAGGTAACTTTTGGCTTAGCCACCCTCAAATTAGGCTTTTGACCTAGGTCAAGGTGCACATGTCCGAGGAGGGACCGGGGCCAAGACAATATTTGAAGGGAAGGTGAGTTAGGTGAATCAAAAGAAATAGTCTATTTAAGGCTCAAATATTTGGATCAAAAGGGAATACTGCTTCCATTTGGTTATATCTTTTTAGGCATAAGTGGACTAATTTGAACAATTGCCTATGATCACTTCCCAACTTCTAGCCTAGATTATCCTAGCAGGACCAACGGGGCAAGTTCTATATTGGCACAAATGTCTGAGCAATTCAACTTTTCTTGCACACTCTTGGCACATTGTTTCTTTATAAGATTATCAGATTACCCAGTTCAAGTTTTAGCTTAAGTTATGAGTTCAAATTGGTTCTTATCATGTCACATTGAGATCCTACACATTCAACTCATCAAGACTATAGATCTAGCACAATTCAACATTTTTGGACAGGGATCATTTTTCTCATGCTTTTCATTCCATTATGCTTTAATTTTTTTTCTACTTACTCCTATAGACACATTCCTATAGTTGTCGGTTCAACATAAATTAAAATAGTCTCTTGGGGGAAAAGAACACAGGCAAGAAAACCCCAAGATAGGATTATGAGTTGGGCTACTCAGACATCACCCTATCAGTCACAATCCATTTACCCCACCCCAACAAAATAGAGTGCAATTGTCCCCAATGCACAAAAAGTAAAGAATAAAGGATCGGGTGAAGCAAACCTATGGGCCATAGCGCCAAAGACCTATCAACACGTGGGTGGGACCGGTTTTCCGAAGCCCGTTGGAACAACAATCCGGTCACCCTCAGTAGTGCCCACATAATCTGTCTCAGCACCCTCAATAGTGCTATCAACAACTCTCACTGTAGCATCAGTTGTGCTCACACTGCTAGAAGCACCAACACCAATCTCCCTAGCCCGCTGCTGGCGAATCTCCTCCTCAACTAAAAATGCCCTTCGGGCCTACTCAAACTGATGTCGCTCCCTCTTGTGAGCTCTTGATGCTTATTGTGACCAACGACACTAACCTACGGTACAAATGTCTACGATCGTCAATAATATAGTAACCCAACCAATGGTTGGGGTCGTAGCTAGTTCTAATTAGTCATAGCTAAAGACATTAACAATTAAAAAACATTGTAAATTGACGGGGGTGACACGAAAGTGTCAAATATCAATTGGGGGTTTTGTCACAAGGAGTAGAAATAACTAAAATAACAAGAAAATCAAGTATAGGGAAGAGTTCTAGGGGTGTGCCCGCTATACAAGTTGAGATAAGTAGTTAGGTACATGCTTTTGATAGTAAATTTGTAAGATAATAGTGACTAGGCTAAGCTTTAAATAAAAATAAGTTCCCTCTCGGGTAACTTACCCCGTTTCAAATGCGTTCCTCTCGGACACCCATTTGCCGCATAAATACCAGCCTACGCCTTACCCCACTCACTCTCTCGAGCTGAGTGTTAGGATATGGGACTAGGGCTCACCCTCTCCGACTGAACCTCATATCGACCCACTGCTTAGGCCATTAGTCAAGTGGTCTTGGTTTCGTGACCTCCCTCTCGGGCAAGCCGAAAACACATGGATGGCTTTGTATTTGCAACTACAAACATTTTAGAAAACCACAACCACTAGGTGAGATCACCATTAAACTACATCTAGCCTATCAGCAAGCAAGACCCAACAATAATATGAACACATATTTTTTAAATTACACCCGAAGAATGGGGTTTTTAGCCACACATCAACAAATAACAAAATACACCTAAAATGATAGTAAAATGAAGTGGGTATAAGAAATTAAACCTTGATTTAAGCAAAGGAAGAAGAATGGAGAAGACCCACTTCCAACTTGGGGAACATGAAATCCTTCTTTCTTCAGCTTCGTTCTTTTCAGCCCTTTTGTTCCTTTTTGTGCCTAAGTGTCCATGTTTCCACTAAAACTTGAAATACCTGAAACTTAAGAGTTTTCATTAGATATTGAGAGAAAATAAGCATTTGAGGACACTACTTCTATAAAAATAAAGCTTTGAATGAGTCTAATTTGTGGACTCATCAACACCCACAAATAAGTCCATTTGGTGGACTCATAAAGCTTTAAATGAGTGCAATTTGTGGACTCAAAATAAGCATGTGATCCTCCTTCATTTATCGTAATTCCCTTTACCTTTTCCTGAGGTGGTTCGTTTAAGTTTTTGCGTACCATATCTGCAAAAGATCAGGAGATTAGGTGAACTCAACACAAACACATATAATCTTATTGTAGAAGCACTCGCCGATCCAGTCAGCAAGTCGCCAAATCTCTTTGGCTAACTAGGTTGAACTTGCCAAAGGGATTAGCTTGAAATTTGGGTAAAGTAGCGATGAAAAAGTCTATTTGGCAAGACGCCGACTGCTTTCGACGCTGAAGAAGTTGTCTGCCAAAAGATACAGATCTCTCAGCACTGTGGACATGAATGAAATGCGATTTAAGACCAGTAGGCGAACAACTGAATCGTTTGGCGAGCACGACCCAGCTCGCCGAATGATTTGACTTGCCTATCTTTCAACCTACTTTTTAGGATTGACCTTACAAACCCTGGAAAGGAAATTAACGCATGCATACACGCGATTCACTCAAGACCCATACTTCCCATCATCCCGAAATACTCAGACTTCTTTTGGTCCTACCAAATTTTGGCCATTTAACTACGATCTCCCTTAAGAATGTAGTCATCCATTCCCTCATTGAGCAATTTTTGTTATTTAGTGCAAATATGGGCTGTTTAGATTTTACCAAACCAATATAATTACAATCAAGTAACACCCATTACAATCTCAATCAAATTACAACACAAACAACAAGGAATTTGAATATTAAAATATTTCAGGCAACTAATTTCAAATTACACATAGCATATCAACCTATTTCTATCAGAGAAGCCTAGCACACATCATCCTGACAATAGACTTGCAAAAGAGTGCAAAATTATCAAAAATAAGTTCGGAGTTTTAGAGACTAACATTTGATGTTGCTAAATTTGTTTTTGTAGGGCTAGTCGGCAAAGGAATCCAGTCCTATGCACTAATTACCCACTAAAATACTAATGGAAAAGTAAAAATCTAAGAAAATGTACCTTTGGTGTGATTTTAAGGAGTTTGAAACGATGGAAACTGAGAGATTCAAAGATTTGACCTTTCACTTTTATAGAACCGTTCAGTTCGCGGCCATTCGGTGACATTAGTTTTGTCGTTGATCTACTGAGCGATACACCAAACACATAGTCATCTCATCGAGTTTTACAGACATCCCTTATTTTAGGCACAACGGCGGATTAAATCAAAATCGTCGATAGGTTCAGCGATTCACCAACCGGTTCCTTGGCTCGCCAACTTTCACTTTTCAACACCTTTCTCACTTTAACCTAAAAAATCAGCACACCATTATTCGAACAGAATAACTTAAAACAACATCACCTTGGGTTGCCTCCCAAGAAGTGCCTTAGTTAACGTCGAGGCACTACGCAAGTCCTGTCTCATTCTCCATTATTAGGTGCCCCCAATATGTATATGGGTGGAGATGAGGCACTGCAAAACTCAGGAGTGACCTGATTAGTTGTATTTATCTAGAGTGGGATCCAATCATTTGATTCAGCACTTTAATATTCTCCTTCATTTCTTCCAACACCCGATCTTGATCGGTGATCTTTTGGAGAATGATTTGAAGGGTGTCCTTGACATGATTTTTTTTTATCTCTAGACTTTCTCCGCTCATGAGGGGGTATATACCTCCCCTTGTTGTTGCATTGAACTTCCAACTCTGAGATTTTGGTGCCCAAATAGTGTAGCAAAGATGCCAGTGCGGTCAGCATGAGGTCCTTTTGGACACCTTGGCTCATTTCAACCAATTTTCCACTACTCTGCTCAGCCATGCTTACCTAAATGGACAACTCAATGAAAAACAAAACCAAAAGTAAAGTTAGTGACACTACAACTAAGAAGAACAACAATTCTACTAATCTAAGAATTCAAAAATAACACCACTCCCCGGCAGCGGCGCCATTTTGATGCTTATCGTGACCAACGACACTAACCTATGGTACGAGTGTCTATGATCGTCAATAATATAGTAACCCAACCAAGGGTTGGGTTGTGTCCCAAGGGAGTGGTTTTGAGAATTAATAGAAAATAAAATTTAGTTTTAATTAGTCGTAGCTAAAGACATTAACGATTAAAAACATAGTAAATTGACGGGGGTGACACAAAAGTGTCAAATATCAATTGGGGGTTTTGTCACAAATAGTATAAACAACTAACATAACAAGAAAATCAAGTATGGGGAAGAGTTCTTGGGGTGTGACCGCAATACAAGTTGGGATAAGTAGTTGGGTACATGCTTTTGATAGGAAATTTGTAAGATAATAGTGAATAGGCTAAGCTTTAAATGGAAATAAGTTCCCTGTCGGGCAACTTACCCCATTTGAAATGCATTACTCTCGGACACCCATTTGACGCATGAAGACCAGCCTACGCCTTACCCCACTCTCTCTCTCGAGCTGAGCTTTAGGATATGGGACTAGGGCTCTCCCTCTCGGGCTGAACCTCATGTCGACCCACTCCTTAGGCCATCAGTCTAGTAGTCTTGGTTTCGCGACCTGCCTCTCGGGAAAGCCAAAAACACATGGGTGGCTTTGTATTTGGAACTACAAAACCTTTAGATTAAACCACAACCACTAGGTGAAATCACCATTAAATTATATCTAGCCTATCAACAAGCAACACCAAACAATAATACCAACACATATTTGCTGAATCACACCCCAAGAATAGGGGATTTTAGCTACACCTCAAGAAATAACAAAATACACCTAAAATGATAGTAAAATCAAGTAGGTATAAGAAATTAAACCTTTATTGAAGCAAAGGAAGACGAATGGAGAAGACCCACTTCCAACTTGGGGAAGGTGAAATCCTTCTTTCTTCAAGTCTCCCAAAAAACCCTCTCCAAACTTGAGAGAAAAATACCCAAAAAGTACTATTCTATTGTGAAAAATTATAATAATGTTCGACTCCCAAAAATTATTAAAAATTTTAGTATTTATAGACTATAGAAAAAAGAGCTGGCGGATCATTCGGCGAGGTTAGTCAAAATCGTCGATTCTCTCGGCGAATCGCCCTTTGGTGAAGTTCGTCGCCGTCTTAAACTAGCCTTCAGCATCATCGTGCTCTGTGTCATTGGGTGACATAGTACTATTTCATGGATCTATTCGGTGGAACGCCGACTGCTCCTTTCATCGCCTTTTTTATCATGCTCCTTCAAGGCTTCACGTACTGGAACAAAAGGAGGAGTGCGTCCCTTTTGCGAATCACCAAGTGTGTTTGGCGAAGCTCAGGCTTCAGCTTCTTCATTCTTTTCATCCTTTTTGTTCCTTTTTTCACCTAAGTGTCTATTCTTTAACTAAAACTTTAAATACCTGAAACTTAAGAGTTTTCATCAGATATTGAGACAAAATAAGCAATTGAGGACACTATTTCTATCAAATTAAAGGTCTAAATGAGTCCAATTTCTGGACACATCAGCTATCCCAGGCTCAGTGTCATCAGACGTCCGACTGGAGCAGTGGTGCTTCCCAGCATGACGGGAAGAATAAGGTGGAGGCATCTCATCTCCGAATAAAGCATCCAACACCGTATCATTAACAGGTGATGTGGGGGCCGACTCAGGCTCAGTCTCCGGTGGACCTACGAGGGTGTCAAAATCAGGCCAGAGACTAGCTAGCTCCATTTGGGGAGAAGAAACATTCGTAGTGGTGGCTGGTCGCTCAAAGACGTGCAGTTCAAATGCGTCAAGGAGCTAGTGAACGTCCAGAACCTTACGGTCCATTATATGCTCCATCCGCTGCTCAACCCTTGTCGCATACTTTTTAATCCCTCGCTGCATCCATGGCCTCACATGCTGAAGTAGTGTGGCCATCTCAGCCTCCAGCTTTTGAACATGGGCTAGAGACACTGTCACAGACCCTGAAGAGTCAATGGCTTTGGCGATGCTAGGGTCTGACTGGTGGCCGGAGAATGGGAAATCGGGGCATCCTTATTAGGGGCTGGAGGGGCAGGCTCCTCACCCTGCATCTTCTCCACATCTACTACCAAGTCTGCTCCCAATGGAGGCCCCTCAATCTGCGGTTCTCTTTGTCGTGACACCACATTGGCCTCAACTCGAATCAGACCTATATCCAGGGTCTTGGTCGCCTAGATAACTTTGTCGCATTTCCAAACCTACACTCCAGCATCTCTGCACAGCTAAAAAATGAGGCATGAGAAGGGGTAAATGGTGGTGGCCTTGAAGGCCCTCTTGTGTATCTCCGCAATAAGCATGCGGGCAAAATCTATCTCAAACACATCTAAGGCTGCAACCATGACTACGCGGTCCCAAGTAAGAAAATTGTCTCCCTGCTTAGGAGATACCCAGTTTCCCACCAATAACCAGAAGAATTTGGCAAAAAAATTCAAGGTGGCCTTCTTGATGCCTAAACTCGGGGTGCTGACCCACTCGACGCTCTCTGCGTCTGTAGCAAGGTGATGGGCCAACCAGAGCAATAGAGCCTCCCTCTGTTCTGTATACCTCTAAAATGCCCCGCTCCTCACAATGTCTCATGAATATTCAGATTCGTCCGTGTTGATTGCTAGAGTGTGGCTCGTTCCGTAGAGAAAACTGCGGATAGTTGCCTCTAATATATCAACTGAGAACCCACGAACTAGTGTCACTTTGAGTGGTACTTGGTGACGGGCTTGGCCCGCATGTCAATGGAACCGAAGGGTGGCTGCATAGGAAGCATAGAAGTCCCTCACGATCTCCTCGCTATAGGACCCTGGGCAATGGGTCATCCACTCGCACTTGTGTCTCTTGAAGAGCTCGTGAATGGTGGGTGCGGTGTGCAGGATGCATGTAAGAACATGACGCTTATTAGAGACTAAACGAGCCATCCTCTCCTTCTCAATTATCATCCTGGTATCCCTGTATATTTGCCACTGATACACACCACCGGTTTCTCTCATTATCAACTAGATTAGGCTCGGTGTTTGGTGGCACTATAATGTCCCCCGCATTAGTAGCCTCATCAGACGAGGCAGTCCTACCATGTGAACTGGAGCCGGAACTAGAAGCGGACTTAGAGCCAGCCAGTGAACCAATCGGTGTATCCTCCTCATTAGACTAGGAGGTATTGACCACGTCTGGAATCACCTGCCGGGTTTGGCTCTGGGTAGTGCGAGCTACCGTGGGGGATGTCCTAGTAGTAGGTAGGACATATGAGGAATCCTTCTCCGTATCAATGTTTTATTTAGAAAATATATTTTAGACTGATTTTAAGAGCCGCCACTTAATTTTTGAAGGGAAATTAAGAAAACCGATTTTTCAAAAGATTAAAATAGGAAATTAATTGAAAAATATTTAAGGGGATTCGGGGTTCTTATTACCATTTTGGGAAGGCTTTAAATGCACCCGAAATGCCCGAAATGCCCGCTAATACGCGGTTATCCGGCGATTAAATATTTGGCTAAAATAATTTGATTTGATTTAAATTGAGAAATTTTATAATTAGAGCTATTCTAAAGGGGAAAAGAAAAAAATGGAAATACTAATTAAGTGACCTATTTTTTGCAAAATCATTTTTTAAGTCTAATTAAGGATGATCGATTTTAGTTAAATTGATAAAACACAACCGGGGTCTTACGGGGATTTGAATTGTTCAATATTAAGATCAACGACAAATACTAACAAGTAAAACGAACGTAGTAGAGTAAAGAGGGAAAGAGAGTTGGGCCCAAATCTGGTTTTTGTCCGCCTGGGCCAGTATTTGGGCCCATTTTCAGTTTGGGCCTTTGGCCCATTATAATCACCTGCACCTGTCCTAAACTAACATAAAATAAAATATTCTTCGCGTCTTAGGCCCAATTTTCCACCTGTCCTAAGAACTAACAAGTAATAGCAAAAGTGGGCTTAGGCCCTAAAATAACAAAATACAAGGCCCAATCTTTTCAATTCTCTTTTGCTTCGAATTCTTTCAACTCAGGGACCTGTTCACCGATTTTATTTTTTTGGCTGGCTGAGTCGAAGAAGGAAGCTTGAGCCTTTATGGCTCCCTCGGGAAGCAAATGAAAATACGGGAGTTCATGGCGAACTCGAACAGATTCACATGCAACAGAGACAGGTAAACTTATGAATAACGATCCACATGATTTAATATAATCAAATAAAAGAGAGTGATCATCACTACTGCCTAAGTGTTATAGTGAGGACGAAACAATTTAATCATGATTAGAATCAAGTGTGTAGGCATGAAGAAACAAATGTTCACACATACAGTCTGGGACATAATGGTCGGTGGGACTATATTAATTTTCAATTGGATTCCCGAGCTTAGGATGTAAACATGCTTAATCAAGGGGTGAAAATCATGGTACTAGCGAAAGCCCACATACCACAAAACATATAAAGTAAAGCATCAAATCAATATCACTAGTATACTAACATTTTTATTTTTTTATTTTTTATTTTTTTTTGGAACAACACATGATGAGAAACATGTAAAAGAAAGTTTTTCTCAAAAACGGACGTGAAGAATTTTTAGACATGCTTTAAACATACACTCCCAATAACTCGAAAAATAACTCCCAAGAAATCTATTATGCAAGATAACCTTCAATTCTAAAATAGCGACAAAGTAAGTCGAGTATGAAAAGGAGGCTTGCAACCTCTTAGTCATGAATGTGGCGCGCTTCACACCTATAATTAAGAACTTACACGGACATAATTTCCAAAGCTCTTGGTGCAATGTCACTCAGATTGGAAAGCTACTTCCGGTAGAGTCCAAAAATTTCCGGAAGCGAAACTGAAACCGCAAACCTATGAAAAACCCACATGCCTTCTAATAGGGGTATGGTTTGATTGCGGTGGAAGTCGCTCCTCAGCTCGCATCCTAAGAGTCTGGCACTCTTCTTTGGACTATGTCCCAGTTCGCTGCTAAGAAAAAGTTCCACGTTGTGCTGAATCCTTTTTTATGTTGTCCACACCTGTGGTTTGTTTTGGAGAATTCATCCTTTCGGATGCTCTCGACAAAAACTGAGATAAAACTTATTAGCATAAAAAATGCAATTCAAATGGGAGACAATGTCTTTTACCGTGTTGACACTTAATTGCTCTCCTTGAACATTTGGCGTCAACTCCATCAGGCTCGACGCAAAGCAAATAAAGCTAGTGTTTCATGTTTGCAATATATTCTTCAATGTACTCTTCCTTTGATTAATAAAATAGGCTGATGTAATATATTGACAGTTCTCTTGACGTCGTTGTTGATAATTCTCTTGATGTCATTTTGTAAAGAAAAAATTATGCAATCGATGTTGATTTTCTTGTGATAGGTAAATCTTTCTCTTGTGGTGCATAACTCCTTTCTTTTGCGATGCATGACTTCTTTATCTTGCAATGCATGACTTTTTTCTCTTGCAATGTATGAATCTCTTTCCCGCGATGCATGACTTCTTTTCCGTGATGCATGAATCCTTTTCTTGCTATGCATGAATCTCTTTCCCGCGATGCATGACTTTTCTCTTGTTATGCATGATTTCTCCTTCTTGCTATGCATAAATCTCTTTCCCGTGATGCATGACTTCTTTTCCACGATGCATGAATCCTTCTCTTGCTATGCATGAATCTCTTTCCCGCGATGCATGAATTTTCCTCTTTGTTGTGCATGATTTCCTCTTGCTATGCATGACTTATTTCTCTTGCTATGCATGGATATGTTTCCCGCGATGCATGACTTTTCCTCTTTGTTGTGCATGATTTCCTTTTGCTATGCATGACTTTAATGATGCCTCCCTGATACCGAACGAAGATAATGTTTCACCCAGCAACATAGGTGATCTTCTGGGTATCTCTTGGACGGCGATATCGTCTCAATCGACAATATAAATAAAAATGACCCTCGGAGTAGTGGTATCATCTCTTTTGACAATACGAAATAAATGACTCCCCGGGTAGTGATATCATCTCAATCGATAATATAAATAAAAATGACCCTCGGAGTAGTGGTATCATCTCTTTTGACAATACGAAATAAATGACTCCCCGGGTAGTGATATCGTCTCAATCGATAATATAAATAAAAATGACCCTCAGAGAATAGTATCATCTCATTCGACAATACGACATAAATGACTATCCGGGTGGCAATATTATCGTGTCCGATAATATGATGCAGATAAACGTCCTCCAGATATCTTTAGTTGCTGGAAATAAAAATATTGCTCTCTTCGTGGTTTTGATTTGTTCCATCTCTGAACTTCGTTGCAATGTTCATTATGAACCTTGTTTTGCTAATAATTTGAATAAAATAATTTTACTCATATTCCCAACTCTTTGGCATAAGAAGCATCATATATTTCCTGCATCCACAAAAAAATTGCCAATTTTGGGGAGCTCCTTTCCCTTTTGACTTTTCCATATTCATTAATGGAGGAATACACTGATCTCGAGGCAAGCTTATAGACCTGCATCCACAGAAAAATTGTTAGTTTTAAAAAATGAATTGATTTGTGTCGATCTCTTCAGTTGTCTGCTCCTTGTCTGACTATCTCTGGTTGATTTTTCTGATCTCCCGCTTCTTGATAGATAAGACAAAATATATTTATGCAAAATAATTTAGACACGAAATAAAAGGTTTTTTTTTTAAAGGAAAATTGATTTTCAAAAGTGATGTTTGAAAAAGGTCACTGCCAAGTGTCATGTCACGTCGAGTTTAATGAACGACTTTGAAGTTGATGCCTTGAGGTCTATCTGATTGCTTGTTGGGAAGTATTCAAATTTGCTCTAAACTGCCGTTAAACCCTGTGGAAAATTTATGGCCATCCTCAAAATTTATGTCCTAGTTAACTGTCTTGGCTTATCTTTAACCGTTTGTGAGCAAATCACATAATTTTTGAGATCCTCTCAAAAAAAAATTCCCAGTTGCAATTCTCAATGTGACTTCAGTCTTGATTTCGTTGGAGAGATCTTCTTCTCAACAATTTTTGAGTCCCTCTCAAAAATTATGTCCCAGTTTCTATTGTAAAGAGAAATAGATATCTTATGGGAAATATGACTGAGCCCTTATGGCGCCTACCTATCCCGTTGAGGCAGGAATCAAGTCAAACGTAGTCCCCCCTCTCGAGGACCAACAAAAAATAAAAAAATTACAAAGAAACCAACCGAGGCCGACATAGGCTGCCTACGTATCTCATTCTTGAGAATTCAGGTCGAACGTAGTTCAAATACAAAGAAATATTTAAAGGGGATAAAGGGGTGACTGAGGTCGACATAGACCGCCTACGTATCTCATTCTTGAGAATTCAGGTCAGACGTAGTTCATTACAAAACGGATAAAATTTAAAACGATGCTATTACAAGCAAATAGAATGATTACAAGGAAATGACATAAAGTACAAACTGAAACTTCACACATAGTATCTCTTGACAGCATATGAGTTGATCGGTTTTGGCCATTCGGTGCCATCCATCTCCGACAGGACCAAAGCACCTCCAGATACTACTTTGCAAACCATGTAGGGTCCTTGCCAATTTGGTGCAAATTTCCCTTTATATTCATCCTGGTGAGGGAAAATACGTTTGAGAACTAACTGACCAACCTCAAACATTTTGGCTCTTACTTTATTGGGGAAAACACGAATCATTCTCTGTCGATACAATTGACCATGACAAACAAAAACCATTCTATTCTCGTCAATCAATGTTAACTGATCAATCCGCTTCTGAACCCATTCAGCATCACTCAATTCAGCTTCTTGGATGATTCTCAATGAAGGTATTTCAATTTCTGCAGGTATAACTGCTTCTGTTCCATATACTAGCAAATATGGAGTAGCTCCTACTGATGTTCTGACAGTCGTTCGGTAGCCCAACAAAGCATATGGTAGCATCTCATGCCAACCTCTGCGATTATCAATCATTTTCCTTAAAATCTTCTTTATGTTCTTGTTGGCGGCTTCTACAACTCCATTCATTTGGGGACGATAACCGGTTGAGTTTCGGTGAGTAATCTTGAATTGTTCACATATCTCTCTCAGCAGATGACTGTTGAGATTCGCTCCATTGTCAGTAATGATGGATTCTGGTACTCCAAACCTACATATCAAGTTGTTGCGAACAAAGTTAGCTACAACCTTCTTGGTCATCGACTTATATGAAGCTGCTTCCACCCACTTGGTGAAGTAGTCAACGGCAACCAAAATGAATCTGTGTCCGTTAGAGGTGGCTGGCTCTATTGGACCAATGACATCCATGCCCTATGCTACAAACGGCCAAGTTGAACTCATAGCGTTGAGTTCGTGAGGCAGGACTCGGATCAAATCACCATGCACTTGACATTTATGACATTTCTGCACAGACTTGCAACAATCGTGCTCCATAGTCATGTCACGACCCAAGCCTAGGGCCTAGACGTGACCGGCGAATGGGGAACCCGAAGGAACCCCAAACAAGCCTCATAGCGTATCATTACACATCCTTGGTCGCGGAAGCAATTAAAATGACCATAAGCAATAAGTATAATCAAAGGGGGAAATCGGGACTAAGGGAGCAAGAGAAAAAAAGAAGAAATGATATATAAATAC